>CM067529.1:9895000-9987500 GCA_034509925.1 Hirudinaria manillensis | reverse complement strand
ATAACTGAACTGGCGACGTGTGCCTGACATGGTGTGCACATGACACGATGTGCCGTTCATCTTGCCCTGACCTCAAAGGTAGCGCTTCATAAATGGCAAGGCATGTTGGATGTTTTTCCGTTCTGATGATAAATGGGCATTTAATTAATTTGAAGCTATTTTCATTGAAATTGTTCCAAGAGCATCTGAAAGTTGACAGGAATTCCCTGATGGATGGAAGTGGAAAAGTACAACGGATGGCAGTCGTTTGTACTTTCACTTTCGCTTTCCGCTCGTCAAGCAATCCACGTGACTTGTTCCTCTGAACATCAACTTCGTCTTTGTCGCCGACTCCACGACTCCGTGAAGTTTTTTTTTTGTTTTGTAGAATGATGATAGTAGTTGTGATGACTTGCAACTGCGACGATGACGATGGCTGGTGAAGACGATGACTATGATGACGATGATGATGATGATGGTGATGATGATGCTGGCCACACCCTGGTTTATTGAACAGCCTCTTCAATCCTAATTCATGGGACTTTCACTCATCCTGATGAACCAGAAACTGGAAGAAAATCAACATCATCATCATCATCATCATCATTACCCTCATCATTAATGCTAACATCATCAACATCATCATCATCATCATCACCCTCATCATTAACGCTAACATCATCAACATCATCATGATCATCGTCGTCGTCACCACCATCATGATCTTCATTATAAGCATCATCATCAGTAGCATCATCATCATCATCATCGTCATCATTACTGTGAAATAACTCTTAGATAAATAATGTGATGGCAATAATCTTTTTCAATTAGTGATGATGATGATGATGGAAATGGTCGACGACGACGACGATGCTGGATATGATGATGATGATGATGTGATGACAGAAGTCGTCATCGTCATCATAATCATCATCATCATCATCATCACAGCATGATCGCCATGATGGAGACGATGACGTTAAAAGCAAAATCCTGTCCCTAAGAAAGCTTTCTTGCTTATTGCACGGAAGCACAAAATACGGAGTTTCACGGATAGGTTATGATGACGATAGTTATGGTAATGGTGATGATGATGATGATGACGATGATGATGGTGACGATGATGACGGTGATGGTAGTGATGGTGATGGTGACAGTGATAGGAAAAGCCATCTGGCGAAATTATTTAAACTTTTGGTGCTTATTTAAACTGTTGTTGACATTTTAAAATGAAAACAGGGGGCTTAAATGCTGATGCGAGTTTTAGATTACAGTGATGATGGTGGTGCTGAAGATGATGAAGAAGATGATGATGATGATGAAGAAGATGATGATGACGATGATGATGATGATGATGAAGAAGAAGAAGAAGAAGAAGAAGAAGAAGATGATGATGATGATGATGATGGTGATGACGATGATGACGACAATGATGATGATGATGACGATGACGATAATGATGATGACGACAACGATGATGACGACAATGATGATGACGATGATGATGATGATGAAGAAGATGATGATGATGATGAAGAAGATGATGATGACGATGATGATGATGAAGAAGAAGAAGAAGATGATGATGATGATGATGATGATCATGATCACGACGACGATGATGACGGTGATGATGATGACGACAGTCTAATCAGGGTGTACTCTAAACGATAAAATTTATAGCCAAATAGGAAATCCAACCGTAATAAATAAACAATGTTTTGTTTATAACATATTGTAATATTAATGAAGGTCATTAAGTAACATTATTATTATTATTATTATTATTATTATTAAATAATATTATTATTATTATTAAATAAAATTAAATAATATTATTAAACAACCAGTTATTATTCTCATTGATGTTGTTGAAGTCGTAGGAAGAAGAAATTTAGAAAAGCAATTTAATTCTCTGACAACAACAACAACAAAATGATTCAAGAAGGCTGTTGATTGCAACATGCATCACCAAAAAAACATGCTGGGATCGTTTCCTGATGCTTGTGTACAGGAGATGCATAGATGGATGGACGGATAGACGGACGGATGGATGGATGGATGGATGGATGGATGGATGGATGGATGGATGGATGGATGGATGGATGTATGGATGGACGGACGGCCGGACGGACGGATGGATGGACGGCCGGATGGATGGACGGACGGATGGATGGATGGACGGATAGATGGACGGACGGATGGATGGATGGATGGATGGATGGATGGACGGACTGGCAGGTTCAAGGACAGTCTGGAGCCTTCCTAAAAAAAATGGTTGAGAAATTGTTGACCAAATGCGGAGATTAATCAAGCATTAAAGAAATGTTTATTTCATCGCTGGATGTTTGCGCAGCATTATTCTTCTTCTTGATTCCTGTCTGTCCCTTTCTGTTTCTCTCCGTGTGTGTGCGCGTGTATGTGTGAGTGTATGTGTGTGTGTGTGTGGTTATGCATGTGTGTAAATGTGCGCATTTTCCAGGCCGCTTAGGTCACGTGTTCTCGTGGAAGTGGATCAGGATGATGGCATGGATAATGAAATTTGCCGGAATTAGATTTAGAAGCAGTTTTAGGACAGGAAGCATTTTACTGTTGGAGGTTCATTGGAAAATACCTGCCTTCAATGGTGGCTTCAATGACTTTCATTTGCAGTCTCGTCAAAGTTTTTAGGGAGACTTACAACAATTTCATTGTTGGATCATGTCTCCTGCTCTTGGGATTATCTCCAGAGATCTCTCCATCCCTTCATCCTCATTAAGGGGGAGGAGTTAACGATGGGCGTGGCCTTTTTTAATTAGCATGATGAGTTCGAATCATCGCTTCTTGTAAGGGGATGAATGAATGGGAGCCATTTTGTCTTTTTTCGAGTTCAGCCTTTCCCCGTCCATCCATTTGTCCGTCCGTCCGTCGATTCATTCATTCATTCCTCCCCTCCTTTCTGCTTTGCTCTCCTCGTTTGTTTGGCATTTTCAAGAGCAGACGTTGAACTTTGTTTTGAACATTCAATTGGCTTTTGGGGCTTCAATCAATAACTTCATTTGCATCTTCCTCGTTAATAATAAACAAAAAACAAAACATTCACAAAGGATCACTTCATTCATTTCATCCATCCAACCATCAACCACGTTATCCATCAATCTTTCAATCTATCTGTCTATCCGCTCATCTAAGCACCCATTCATCCGTCCATCCGTCAAGCTAGCCATCCATCCATCAATCCGACTTTAACCATTTCCATTTCGGAATGGTTTAGGGCAAACCTGCTGTCTCTCAACACTAAAAAAACAGTATACATGTTTTTTCATAAAGCAAGGAAAAAATTCGTCTTGGACGATCATACCATTTATATTAGTAATTCTTCTATATCTAGGGTTGAATCTTGTAGATTCCTTGGCGTCATTATAGACCAGCATCTGTCATTCAAACAACATATTCAGTACATAGCAGCAAAGATCTCCAAAAATATTGGCTTAATTTATCGCATACGTCGTTATATAAATACAAAAACAGTAATTACATTGTATTATTCATTTATCTATCCATATTTAAACTATTGTAATTTAATTTGGGCTTGTAACTACTCAACTTGCTTAAAACCTTTACTTAATCTTCAGAAAAAATTCTTACGTGATGCCCTTTGTTTGCCATATAATTCTCATACCGATTATGCATTTACAAATTTAAACATACTTAAAATTCATCAAATTAATAATTTCCATTTGGCCATTCTCATGTATAAAGTAGATCATCACATGCTGCCTCGTCTTTTCGATAGTTTGTTTTCAAAAATATCCTCCTTGCACAAATACTCTGTTCGAACGTCTAATAATTATAGACCGACTTTTGCTAAATCTGTCACTGGCTCTCGTTCTATTGTCTGTATGGGACCAAAAATTTACTCTACTGTTCCTATTAATATTACCAACATTTCTAATCTTTATGCTTATAAGAAAGCATTAAAACATTTCATCATTAACTCTATCGGATTAAACTAACTATAATCTGTCGGATCAACTATATACCATCATTCCTAATTTTTTTTGTGCTTATTGTGTTTCATGGGTCAGTCTACTAGCGGAAGCGTGTGCTTCCTTAAGGCTGGCCCTTTGAGTTTTATGTTTTCTGCTGCTCTTTTCAGTTTTTTGTGTTAATGAAGGAATAAACTCAAAAATATAAAAAAAAAAAAAAAATCTGCCCATCCACGCACCCATCCATCCAACCACCCATCCATCCAACCACCCATCCATCCACCCACCCACCTATCCACCCATCCACCTACCCATCCACTAACCCATCCATCCACCCACTAATCCACACACCTATCCACCCATCCATCCATCAATTCTTCAGTCCCTTCCACTTGCAAGCAATTTCTTCTGACCATTAATCTGCGTTCCTCACACAAGCATCTTCGGAACCCCCTTAATTCCCTTGTCAGGGTCGTTATCATCACCAACTACAAGAAGCATTCATCCATTGAGGTCTTCGATTAAATATATTAAATATTAATAATATTTATCATTAATATTAAACATTAATTAACAATAATACCATTAATATAAATAATAAAATGGTGATAATACTAAATAAACATCCAAGTAATAATGAGCAGCAAATAAACGGCCTAACAACAAAATTACTTTGTGATGATGACGATGATGAAGGTGATGATGATGATGATGATGATGATGATGATTAAATAGCAATTACAGAAGCACTTGGAGACTGATGAATTCATCTCAGGAATGGAAATGCCCGCCTCTTATATTTTTTTTTTGAAAAACATTTAATAAAAAAATAAACGAAAATATTTTTTTTATTTCAAAGTTTATTTTTATTTGGTCCTTTCTGTTTGTGTTTTCTGTCCTTTGTCTTTGAAATCCACAACAACGGATGTGATAATTTAAAATCATTTAAAAGTTAAAATATTTTAATTTGAAATTATTTGCAAAATTTATAATTTTAATATAAAATAATATATAATAATTATAGTTTACAGCCTGCAAGTTGTTGTTCATCGTAAGTTCTAAAAATTATTTCTTGCATCATCATCATCATCATCGCAATCGTCATCGTCTTCGTCGTCATCACCATTTTGATTGAAATTCATTGTTCAGTCAAGCAGAACCAATGAATAAATTATGCTAATGAATAATTATGCCAATGACCTTCGTATTAATTTTAAAATCAGTTATTAATAGCTCAATAATATAACTCAATAACTCAGCCGTCTATTTATAGAAACAAATAAACGTCTTTGAAATTCATTGATCAATCATGCAGTAATAAATTTTGCTATGAATAAATTTTGCTAATGAATAAATTATGCTAATGACATTCACATTAGTTTAAAAATACGTTATTAATAGATTAATAATCGTCTATTTACACAACAAATAAACGTCTTTTCTGAGAAGAAATCGCAAGAATTCGGATTTGGTTCGTTTGTGTTGTTGGATCGGTTGGTCAGTTGTTGTTGGATGAATGCCTTTAATGGATTCCTCGATGCTTCAATGGATGCACTCCCCCTCTTCAAACATCATTATCATTGTCACCATTGTCGTCCTCATTATTATTATTATTATGTCGTCCTCATTATTATTATTATTATTATTATTATTATTATTATTATTATTATTATTATTATTATGTCGTCCTCATTATTATTATTATTATTATTATTATTATTATTATTATTATTAATACTAAAAATATTTTAACGATTTAAATAATAAAAAAAAGTGAAAAAGTGTAAAAAAACTCATGGATTTAAGACGACGTTTTAAACGTCACGAAACATCGACCATTTCGTCTTGGAATAAAAATTTTTAAATTTAATTAAACTAAAAAATAAATCAAATAATCGATTAATTTGCGTTAATTTCATGATAAATAATTTTAAACGATCGAACATTTAATCGTCTGCGACCATCTTTCCATCGGCGGGAACTGCAAATTGTGAACGTTTCAAGTCCATAAAATCTTCTCAAACCTTCAATTGCTTGTCGTGGGCAGCTTAAACAACAACAACAACAACAACGACGACGACGACGACAACAGCTACGACGACAACAACGACAACAGCAACAGCAGCAGCAACAACAAGAGCAGAAATTTGACTTGACTGTGGTCGATGGATTCGAGATGACGACTTGACAACGATAACACGCCGTCGTCAACGTGGCTCGATCGCCATGGAAACGAGGCTGAGGTTACCATAGTAACGCGGCACCGGTCGCCATGGCAACTCCGCGCGTCCTCAATAACGTGCTGCTCAAGTCTCTCTCTCCCCCTCTCTCTTTCTCTCTCTCTCTCTCTCTGAAGTTATCCTTAAAATTTGAAATGAAATTTCAAACTCAAAACACGAGCTCTACATTTGTTTTGACCTGCAATTGGGATCCAAAAATAGCTCCCGGACCCGCCCGGGGAATTACCCTGCCTGGGGTTGGCGGCCATTTAAACACGGGTGCGAATCTCGTTACCGGAAGTCTTCAGTCGACAGAATTTCTTTCAACTGATCCATTCTCGTTGATGGATGTGTTTTGGCAACACCTCTAATCCATCGGTGTAATGCATCCGTGTAATAAATTATGTTAATTAAAAATTAATTGACTATTTAATTAATTAGATGATGATGATGATTATTATTTTTATTATTATTATTATTAAATTGTTATGGATGAGGAGACAATTTCATCTTTCAATATTAAAGAGACGATATGTTATTAATGTTAAAATAATACTTATTTATTTATTTATTTTTATTTATTAATAAAAGGAATTTAAAAAAATAGAACGGAAAATAGATACACGAACATAAATTTTAAAAATATTAAGAATATTAATTACGATAAAATATTGACACGCAAAAGAAATAAAGCGCCAAATAATGCTTCAAGTCGTTGATAAAATGTCCCATATGAAGGAAAATCCGCTCCAATATTTCTTCCTCTGCAGACGACATTAAATGTTATTTAAGAGTTAATTATTTATTATTGCCTGTTGTTATTATTACGTTTTTGTAATAATTAATTTCTCGAAATAAATTCTAATAAAACATTTTTTTAAAACAGTTTTTCATTCCGTTCTCTTGGTGGGCACATTATTTATAATTTGAATTTATTCCATCGCTAATTCCACTGCCATCTTCACTATTTCCGTGGTCGTCATCGTCATCACTACCACCTTTACCACACCATCATCATCATCATCACCATCACCGCCACCATCATCATCATCGTCATCACCACCACCACCACCACCACCACCACCACTACCACCATCATCATCATCATCATCGTCAGCAGCAGCATCGTCGTTGTTCCACAGCATCCCTCTCTTAATTATTTCCTTATCGTCAACGATGCCCGATCGGTCGGTTTAATCTCCAGCCCTGAAACTTTCTTAATCCTGTGACGTCATTGTAACCGGACAATCACGTGACGTCTCTTGTTTACAACCGACCGATGGATGGACGCAAAACGATGGAAAAGTGGGCGGAGTTAGGGGCAACTTCCGGTCATGTGACCGAGGCATTTTTCAGTTCCCATTGAAGGACCGATGTTTATGATCTTCCATTATTACAATCTGCACGAACGTTTGCAATACAAAAGTGAAGCAGACGACTCGTGATGTAATTAGTTAGGAATGAATTAAATTTAAAAGCAATTGGAATTCTTTTTTTTAGTAACTCTTTTTAAATCATGGATAATAATAATAATGATAATGATAATGATAATAATAACAATAATAATAATAATAATAATAATAATAATAATAATAATAATAATAATAATAATAATAATAATAATAATAATAATAATAATAATAATAATAATAATAAAAATAATAATAATAATAATCATAATCATAATAACAATAATAATAACAATAATAATAATGATATTAATAATAATAAATGTATTAGGTACTTTTAAAATAAATAGTGTAATATAATATCATAACATTTCTACATTTCTAATGTAACCAACAGGTTAACAGCTGAGTTTAGAAAAATGTCCAAGTTTTTGTATTAACTTTTCGACTGACGTTTGACAATAGATCTTCATTTTCGTTCGTGTCCTTTTGATTATTCACAGTAAATTCACACGCACACGACTCTGATCACCGACGTCATCATCATCTTCATCGTCTTCTTCTTCATCATCTTCTTAGTTTATATTCCCTTCCCAAAAAACGTCTCGTAAATTGGCAAAGAAACTGAATTATCGACAGTTTATCATTTCCGGTCGGTTGGGGGAGTGAAAGAGGTGTTTAAGAGTCCCCACGTGTTTCCACGGTAACACCTCGCTGGCCAACAGGGCACCGGCCTAAACCGTACATCTCTTTCTGTTCCCCTGTTCATTCATTGTCCTCTCCATCGTCCCTTCAATCGCTCAGTCGTCTGTCCTTGGATTTTACGAATCAATCTGTCTGTCCACGCTTCCAGGCATAGACTCATCTATCCATATGTCTGTCCGTCATTTTGTCTGTCCATCCATCCATCCATCCATCCACCCATCCGTCCGTCCATCCGTCCGTGTAGCCGTGCAACATTAGCGACGGGATCCTTTCTACTCACTCATCCAATGCTTCCCCAACCGTGGAGAAGGGAAACACTGGACGAGCATTTAGCAAAAGCAACCTGCAATCACGAATAAAGTGCCCTTCGACCGGTGATGAATTGACGGACAGCAAATGGAGGGTCGCACGGGACCGCACCGTTGCCAAGACAACCGCGACTCCATGGCAACCGTTGATCATGCGGGAGGATTTAAAATGCAATGCCGACCGGGCAATAAAACGCTAATAACGCGTTAAATAATGAAAATTATTTGAAAAAATTGAATAAATGCAATAAATGCAATAAATTTCGACTCAATAATTCATTCAATTGCTTAATAATTCAGTATTAAATCGTTGTAAACGATCAGCGAGATGTGATTATATATGTAATTTATAATAGATACAACATATAATATAGTACAGATATATAATACAAATATATAATATACATTATTATAATACAGATATATAATATGTTATTATTATTATTGTTATTATTATCATTATTATTATTATTATTATTGTTATCATAAAAATTAAATTTTTTTATTACGGCAATTACTAATCATTAATTCAGGCTTATTTCATAACGAAACATGCGCAGGAAGTAGCCATACGAGATTATGGCTCGTAAAGAGGCGCGTAAATGGTTTGAATATTTCATCATTTTCTCAAATAATGTTTTATTGCGAACTTCCTGTGCGCATCTCTGTGCGGTCCGCGCCCGGTTCTCTGTTGGTTTTCATTGAAACAATTTCGTGGCTTTTCGTGGCTTCCTTTTTATGAAAGCATTTGGAAAATTGTTGGAAAAGATAAAAATGGAGATCGTGTTATAAATTGTCCTCGTCTTTGATTCTACGCTTTCGTCTTAAATACTATTATTTATTTATTTATTTGTTTGTGTATTTTTTTTTTAATTATTTACGTAATTTATTTTAATAAACTTCTTATCTTTTATTATTTATTTATTTATTTATTTATTTGTTTCGAGAATTGCAACATTATTCGGTCGTTAATAAGAGATGTCGGAGGTTGTATACGTTAGCCTGTTTACCGCGAGCAAATGTTGATAGAAGCGGATAATATTTTTTCCCGATTTTGAAGAATAATTTCCGACAAATTCCTCAGAAATCCTGGAGATTTGCAACATGGATACTTTCGAGGGGAAATGTTCAGACGATGACATCATAGTCATGACGTCAGCATGGTATGGACGAATGAAAACGGGCAAATGTGCGGACCCTGCCTACGGTTTCGTCGGTTGCAAGGCAAGCCCCTCCTGTCCGTCTTTTGATTGGATGAAATTGCTTTCGATATTCTCCGCGATTATTGCTTTAAGTGGGAAGGAAAATTATTTTTATAGCGCGAAATTGTTTGAAGTTTATTTTATTATTTATTATTATTTATTATTATTATTATGATAAATAAATCAGTAATTTTAATTAATTTCGCTCTCAACTTGGATTGCTTGCTAAGTTTTGTTTGCTCGAATGTTAATGTTAAAGCAATCAAATAATAATAAATTGATTAATTTATTACCGACGGAAACGAATCATTAGATTTGAAATTATAATTTAAATTATTTTGACGATTTAATTTTTAATTAATTAAAATTAAAATAAAATAAAATAATTTACTTTAATATAATTAATAATAATAATAATAATAATTTAATTTAATAAAATTGCAAAAATAAAAAACCAAAAAACCAAAAGCAAATGTCCAATCTAGAATTGCAATTTCAATGAATCTCTGAGATGAGACTGTAAACATGTTTTTAGTCACCAGTTCTAGAAATAACCTGCTGAATAAAACATCAGGTCGATGTCATGTCAGTGGCAGACGATAAATGCTCTGGAAGGAAATCCTGCCGCGTCAAGCTGCCAGACGACGACATGTACGTCATGTCCAAGTGTCCAAAGGAAGTGACGTCATACCTACAAGTGTCGTACAAGTGTTTAGAAGGTGACGTCTTACATGGTGATGATGATGATGATGATGGTGACGCCTAGGACGGTGATGATGACGATGACGGCGATGATGACATGGATGATGATGACGATGATAATGATGATGATGATGATGATGATGATAAATGACCACTACGACGACGACGACGGTGATGGTGACATGGATGATGATGATGACGAGAAGAAAAGGGCGATGGCGCAACCAATGGCGATGACAACAGCCGGCGAGATTGTGAACAGGAGCAATCAATTTCGCAGTCGAAGCCAGCATGGCAGCCAAGTGTTCCTCGGGCACGCCCGTCACGATGACGTCACAGAGGGGTGCCATAGTGGGTCCCCCGCCCCAGTCCTCGGGTCAGCAGAGGTCGTGCATGTGGCACGTGGACGTTGGCAGGGGCAGGAAAATCAATTTCACTCTCATTGACTTCAACGCCGGTAGAGCGAGTCTCAGTCGTCAACAACAACAACAACAACATCATCATCATCATCAGACGGTAGCAGGTAGATGAAGATGATCAGTCAAGTTACCTGATAAATACACGCTAAGAGCATTTTGGCCCTAATTAATTAAGTAATCAATTAGACAAATGAATCATTAATTATCCCTGGCTAACTAATATTCAACAGTCTCTAATCACCACCACCATCATCATCACCATCGCCAACAATCCAACGCCGATACCGCTTGCTTGAAATACGCCATCATCCGAGAACAAACGCCTCACAATCCGCATGCCACGTCGTCGACCGGGTCTCCAATGGCAACCGGGGACGTCGCGGAATTCGTCGTCTGCGGTAGGGAAGGCGTCAGGGAGAGTCAACAGTACGTCACCAGGGGAAGTCACGTGACGGTTCAGACCGTTTACGTCACTTCCGGTCGCGACGCCAGGTCTCCGGATGACGCCATTTTGTTTGTACTCAACTACGAAGGTGAGAATTTCTTCTGTTTTCTTTTGTTGTTGTTGTTGTTGTTGGAGTTTTTGGAGTTATTTTTATTGTTCCTCTCGAAACCTATTTGAAAAACAAATACAGCGATTGGCTGCCCCGATTTGCACGTGGCCAGTCACGTGGTGACGAGGAGAGACGGTGATAGGGTGTCGGTGGCCTGCGACAACACGACAACCAAGCACTACTTGAGCTGCGTCGACGGAAAGTGGGTCGGAACTGTACCCGAATGTCACCTCCACAACAAACACGACGGTAAGACTACGACATGTTGTTGTTGATGATGATGACGATGACGATGACGATGGTGATGATGACGACGATGCCTATGACGACGACAACGATGATAACGATTAAAGCCGTGATGCGCGATGGCATTGTTGATGATGATGATGACGATAATGATAATGACGACGCCGACGATGGCACTGATGGTGATGACGACGACGACGATGTCTCTCCCTCTCCGCATCTGCATCTCAAATGGCGTAACCATGGCAACCGTAGGAATGGAGAGAATTGTAGGCTGATGGCAATAAAATCGTTTTGAGATCTCGGAAGTCGTAACCTGCGCGGGTGGTTATGACCACCCATTATGAGGGCCACCCATTATGAGGGCCACCCATTATGAGGGCCACCCGTTACGGGGCAGGGAGTGGGAGGGCTAGCTAATCACTAGAGACGTGATAATCTGTACTTGTATTTGTACTTGGACCTTGAGTACTTGTACTTGTCCAAGGGTACTTGTACGTACCCATCATTCCCGATCACCAAAGTATGGAGGATACTCCCTCCCGAAAAGCATGCAATCTTGAATTCTTTCAACTTCTTCATGACCACGTCGCTGTCGCCCGACAAACTGGTATTTGAATTTGGCTATTTATGTTTCGTACTTGCCCTCACCACCACCATCATCATCATCGTCATCGTCATCGTCATCGTCATCATCATCATCATCATCATCATCATCATCATCATCATCATCATCATCATCATCATCATCATCATCATCATCATCATCATCATCATCATCATCATCATCATCATCATCATCATCATCATCATCATCATCATCATCATCATCATCATCATCATCATCATCATCATCATCATCATCATCATCATCATCATCATCATCATCATCATCATCATCATCATCATCATCATCATCATCATCATCATCATCATCATCATCATCATCATCATCATCATCATCATCATCATCATCATCATCATCATCATCATCATCATCACCACCACCACCACCACCACCACCACCACCACCACCACCACCACCACCACCACCACCACCATCATCATCATCATCATCATCATCATCATCATCATCATCATCATCATCATCATCATCATCATCATCATCATCATCATCATCGTCGTTATCATCGTCGTCGTCGTCGTCACCATTACCAAATTGGCGGCTTGTTGCCGCACTAAAAGAAGTGTTTTGACTCCGTTAATGTTTCGATGCATTTCCATGGCAACCCGTTGTCAATCAACAACACGTGACAACTTGAGCGGAGATAAATTGTTTGCATGAACGAGCAGACGAGTGAGTGGATGGACGGATGGATGGATGGACGGATGGACGGACGGATGGACGGACGGACGGATGGATGGATGGATGGATGGACGGACGGACGGACGGACGGACGGATGGATGGATGGATGGATGGATGGATGGATGGATGGATGGATGGATGGATGGATGGATGGATGGATGGATGGACGGACGGACGGACGGATGAAAAAGACGGATAGATAAATAGACGGACGAATGGATGGATGGATGGATGGATAGATGTATGGATGGATAGACGGATGGACGGACGTACGGACGAAAGGATGAATAAAAAAACATGAATGGGCGTGGCGTAATGGAATCGAGACAGAAAATCCAACGTGATTCGAATGCCTGGAGTAACATATTTTTGCTTTTATTTTATGATGACGTCATTCGATCATCAATTCAAAGGATCCTGCATTCGATAACGTCCTGAGTAAATACATGTGCAAAGGCATAGATGATGACGACGACGTGATGATGATGATGATGATGATGATGATGCCCGATACTCTGTTTTCAAGTACCAGTATCTCTACCAATGCTTAATGTTGTAGTACTAGAATGTTCAGTACTAGACTCAGTGTCTAAGTAAGGTACCACTGCTTGATACCCATTACAACTGCTACCTAAAGAGAATCTCCAGTGGATTTAGTTCGAGGATCAGTACTCCGAGTTAAAATATCAGTACTAATACCAATACTTGAAAAACACTTTCTTCAGAAAATTGAACTGTACTTAAGTACCCGAACTAGTACCCAATACTGATGATGATGATGATGATAAACATTTTTTGTATATTAATGACGACAATAGAAGATTATTCAGTCAGCAAATGCGGAAAGAACAATGTATGGAGTGATTTGGACAGACATTGGAACTTAATTATCGACCTAAGGTAGAATTTTTACCCAAGGGGCCCAAGAGGGAAGTATAGTACAGATATTAGTACAAATAAATATATAAATAAAAATTAATTAAATAATAATAAATAGCTAAATCTGTCCATCCTTCCCAGTAAGCAGACAACATAAACAAATTTATTTCTGGGTCCCTGAGAAGGCACGCTTGCCCTAGATCCGCTATCGAAAGAGGCGGATGGTTAGAAGCAATTGAAATGAAAAAAAATATAAAAAAATTAAATGAAATATAAAAAAACAAAGAATTGAAATTAATTCTTAAAAATAAATCTCACTCCTGCAGATTTTCACTCAGAATCCATTTGGGGAAACACTGGGTTCTTCTCTGACAGCTCGTTAGGTGAGAAAGATATCTTTCTTTGGCACACCTATTATCATCACCACCATCATCAACGTTATCATCATCATCACCACCATCATCAACGTTATCATCATCATCACCACCATCAACGTTATCATCATCATCACCACCATCATGAACGTTATCATCATCATCACCACCACCATCATCGGCCTGGAGGATGGCAACACTATCTTCGACAACTTCATCACCGTCATTATCACCATCGTCGTCGTCGTCGTCATCGACATCATCATTATCATCATCAACTCCATCTCCGTTCCAAAGGAAATTACGTTTTAATGACGTAACGGAATTTCTAACGAAGGCTCGGAAAAGATTAAAAATTCAAGAACGGAAAGAAATTATAAAAAATTATTCATAACAGATTATTTTTCTTTCAACTTTCGCAAAAAACAATGTAATTAAAACAAAAATAAATTGCTCGCGCACACGCAAGCGCGCACGAACACATGCAAACACACTTAACGATTCCCCAGCAATAAACAAAGCAGAGTCGAGCATAATTTTACTTGAATTTTTATTTTTAAACAATTACTTCAAAACGGGAATTTATTGGTTAAATAAATTCCTCCCGCCAAGAGAAACCATCCGTCCATCCGTCCGTCCGTCCATCCATCCATCCATCCATCCATCCATCCGTCCGTCCGTCAGTCCGTCCATCCATCCATCCATTCATAAAAAAAATTCCACTCCCACAAAATGTCCGTTCATTCATAAATTTTTAAAACTTAAAAATAGAATCGCATGAATATTCATTCCAGCCATCTTGTTGACGGTAGGGGTCGGCATGGCCCTCGGTGTGGTTATTGGTTCAGTCCTTCTGCTGCTTCTGCTCGCCTACTGCAAAAGGTTGGGATCCGTTTTTAGCGCTTTGTTTATAAAGAAGTTTTATTTTCATTTCCTTGTAAACTTTATCTTTAAATTATTATTCCTGTAATTATATTATATTATAATTATACCTGTAATTATATTATAATTATTCCTGTAATTATATTATATTTATTCCTGTAATTGATTATAATTATTATTATTGTTGGATAGCTTTAACAGCTTCTTTTCGCAAATAAAAACACTTCTGTCATAAAAACATTAGGCTGAAATTACCAATAATCGACCAAATATCTGATATTTTTACCTTTAATCGAAAGAATTCCAATGGAATTCATTGAATTCAGTGCAAAGGACGAAAGTTTTGTAAACAAAAACATTCATGTACATGATCTTGATTTTTTATTTTATTTTCTGTTATCATTGAAATAAAATTAAAAAAAAAAACAACTAACAAACTGTACATCGCTCCAGCCACACATCCACCCAATCATCCATCCTACCATAAATCCATCCATCCATCCAACCGTCCGTCTGTCCGTCCACGAATATATCTTGCATTGTCTCGTTTCAGTCGCGAAGGATCCCAGGGGAACCGATTGTCGACCCGCCATCCAAACGAGGAATTGTACGGCGATCCGAGCAAACACTACTCGAGGTCGCTGCTCGGCGTCAACAGCGACTGCAGACAGCTCGCCCTTGCCACTTATTGTCCCCACTCTGAACTACCGCTGAACAAAACCTTGCCGGGCAGCATGGCCTGCCCCAACTCCACTCAGCCGCACCAGACTTGGGTGCAAGACGACCCGTCTCCACCAACCACCCACAATCTCCCCTCGGCCGTCGGGGTCCCGCCACCCACTCTCATCGATCCGAAAAAGTATCTCACGCCGGATCACTTTTACGAGGCAACAGGGTGACCTTCGCGACCTCCGACGACGGGGTCAAAGTTCATCCGGGTCGAGATGCTAATTACAATTTCGTAATCAAGTTTTTTGTTTTGCTGCCCCCTCCTCAGCATGGCAGGAACTTTTTTGTGTGTGAGTGTGCGTGCGTGCGTGTGTGTGTGTGTGCGGCGCGAGCTGCACGGATGGATTGATGGATGGATGGACGGACGGATGGTTTTGCAGAAGAAAGCTGAGTGACGGCGTTGCATCCTCCTACTAGTGATAAGTGAAAACGAAAACGTTAGAATTAAGGACATCGTTTATTGATAATCATTCAGACTTCGTTGTCTCCTGGTTCTTTGGTTTCTCTTTGAAAATCTGTCGAACGAAGTTGAGGTTGTAAAACAAACAGGATTGAAGTGAATTCTAGGCACGTTTGTAAGTTCAGTGGTTAAAAAATTAAGGCATTCAAATTATTTCTTTATAATAATAATTTATTATTTGTTCATTTTTTTATTTATTAGTTATTTATAATTAAAAAGTTATAAATGAGACCCAGTCAAATAAGTAAATCCTTTCAAAATATTCTCATTAGACATCTTTTGACAATAAGTTTCAAGCATGACGACTCCATCTTGAGAGACGAGGCAAATAAATCAAAAGAATAAAAATCCATAAACAATAACATGAATAACCAACCAACCAAATAAATAAACAAATAAATAAATAAATAAATAAACAAATAAATAAATAAATAAATAAACAAACAAATAAATAAATAAAGGATAAATACACACACATAAAAAAAAACAAGAAAAAATTCCTCCTCATCACCTCAACAACGAGACCTGCTGCTATGGTAACCCCGTCGTGCCTCAACATGAACCTCCCCAAGTCCTTGCACTCGGAGTAGAGTTCGAGGCAGATCGGTCGGTCCACCCGGATGTCCACGAGGGCGCTCGAGTTCTTGTCGAGCCACCTGAAATTAGAAAGGGGGAGGGGTTAGAAGGGTGGGAGGAGTTAGAAGGGGGAGGAGTTACAAGGGTGAGTCATGGAGTGATAACTTGACTTTAAAAGATTAATGTAATTGTTTTTGACGTAATGTAATTAATTAATTCATTTGTCATATATATATATCAGATTATTTACAATATAAATAATTTTGTTTGTGACATATTCATCAGATTATAACCAGGAAACAAATGAGCATGAATACGTTGTTGTTGTTGTATGATACAAATTTTACTCGCAAATCAAAGACAACTTTTCAGCGACGGAGTTTATGACAAATTGTTAAAAACATTAACATAATCATTAAAACACAATGCAATTACAATTTATCTTTGTCTTCCTATAATAACTATTATTAATAATAACAATATAATGCTTTATTAGTAACAACAAAAACAAACAAAAGCAACCTTGGCTTTTTCTTGACGACTTCTCCTGTGTTTTTGTGAAGTTGTGATATCAACTGAGACAGGTGAGCCTGCTCTGTCAGCGACTGGTAGTGGATAACCACCTGTTAATTAATAATAATAATAATAATAATAATAATAATAATAATAATAATAATAATAATAATAATAATAATAATAATAATAATAATAATAACAATAATAATATTAACATTAATAATAATAATAACAATAATAATATATTCTATGTATTTTATTATAATAATACAACATCTTTATTATTATAAGTGATTAAATAGCTGCTAAATTAGTTTTACAACAGTGTTTATTTAATGCAATAATAGGAAATATCGTTGAACAATTTATTACGCTTTATGCAAATAAATAATAAATAAATAATCTCGTTGCACATCAAACTGCATTCAATTAGAACTCTACTCAAGGAGCATTCAATTCAAGAATTCATAAATGTCACAGTAAAACTGAAAAGCAGAAACATCACTTCAATTCTTAATTTTAAAATAAAAACAATTTAATTAATTTTAATTAAATCTAATTTAAATAAAATCTAAAAACTCCTTAAAACTCTAAAAAGTTTACCTGAAGTCCTTTGAGAATCGGAATGGAAACGTTGAAGATGACGATTCGTGCCCTGAACGACCTCGTCAGTTGAACCGGAAAGCAGGGGTCGCACAGTATGCTCCCTGCGAATCAAATCGAAGAGAATTATCTCGACTCCTCCCCCTAACGAACCGATCGGTCGCCGAAGACGCCGAGCGAATTACAAAAGACGTTCGAACCGATGGCGACTTTGGACGGGTCGATGTCCGAGACGCTCAGACTGATGCTGTCCCCGGCGAATGCGATTGGCACCTTGTTTCCGTCGGCAAACATGCCTTCGATGAAAAAGCGTTTCGACGAGAATTTAAATAATTGATGGATTTAAAATTAATTGAAATAGAGTGAATAAAATGAGTATCAATTTATACTTATGTATAATTTGTACGTGAATGACATGATTCACATGTAAACGATAAAATTAACATAACATCAACTCATAAGAAAGAAAACAGAACACAAACATGCATAGAATACATAAAATGATTTTACAGGGAAACAAAAAAATCTCAAAATTATCTCCGAATCAATAAATAAAACATCGCCATATTGTTTGAACAATGATTCCGTAACAAGCGTTTATTGAAACCATGGAAACCATTTCTGTTCCCAAGAACGTCAAGAACAATGCAACTCACTCTTGACCGTCAAAACCTCGTTGGCAGGTGCTATGAACACCTTGTCTCCCACCTGGACGTTCCCCGAGTTGATGACGCCGCCGAGAGAGAAGCCCGAGGTCACGCTCTTGAACACGTCCGTCACGCTCAGTCGGAGGGGTTTGTCCAGGGCAGGACGAATGGCCGGCTTGAATTTGTCTGGGATCGACAGGAAGGGAGTCGATTAGTGATTCCAGGATGAGATTTAAAATGACGGATGTTTTAACGTGATTGTTTTATTATTATAATAATTATTATTATTATATGCAATAAATATTTCTTTCATTGATTTTTATTATTATAACATAAATATTTCATTCGTGATAATTACTTTAGAAACTGGAAATAATTAAACAGGGTAGCATTCCAGTAGACTTTCAGAGAGAGAGAGTTATTAACTAATGCTAACTAGACATTATTAAAATAACTCAACCTAAGCATTACATAACATTCGTAAGTACGATATATTATAATACTTTAATATTAATAAATATAATTTCTATAAGTTCACAATATCACTAGCAATATCCCCATTACCTAAGTCTGCCAATCGCATCATCGCATCTCTTAAAGTAAACAGAACCCGACAGAGAACCGAACCGAGGTCGCGAACAGAAACGAACCTATTTGCTCGACGAGGGTCGGTCCCTCGTACCAGTCGAACTTCGGTTCGCCCGAGGGCTTCGTCAGGTTTTCACCGGCCAATCCGCTGCAGGGTACGAAGACGACGTCGGAGTCCTTGAAGCCCGTCTGCTTGAAGAAGACGCGCAGCCTGCCGACGATCTCGTCGAATCTCTCCCTCGACCAATCGACTTTGTCCATTTTGCTGATGGCGACCAATAGCTGAGTGACACCTTGTTATGAGATTCGAGTTTTGGATTAGAGTGATTGGCAGATGTGATTTAAATAGTACTTGATCTGTATAAAAAGTGTATTTAATATAAAAATAACTATAATAAATATCTATTAATAATATTATTAGGATAGATTCATTATTAGTATTAGTAATATTATTAGGATAGGTTTATCATTGGTATTAAAAGTATTATTAGGATATTGTAGGAATTTAGTAAGAACATCCTGCTAATTTCAATACAAAAACAACAAGAGAAACTGGAGAAAACTCAGCTGTAGCAATAATGACAAGAATGTACTGAGAATGAGTAAAAGCCAACCGAGCGATCTGATGAGTATGGCGTGTTCCCTTGTCTGACCTCCCATTTCAAAGCCAGTCTCAAACTCTCCCTTGATGGCATTGATTACCAAGATGGCCACATCAGCCTGAGCAGCACCTTGGAAATTATTTATTTACTATTTGTTATAAATATCATTAAATTATATTATTAAATATTATTTAATATTTGTTATAAATATTTATTAATAAACAATCATAAAATGAGTATCAAAATATTGATTGTTTCAAAGCGAAATGAATTTGTTATGTATAAATAATCAAATTGATTAACAAATTACTGATTATTTTTATATCAAATCTTGGTTGAAGAGACTCATCAGATTTGGTTAAAAATTTCCGACAATTAATCAAGGAATGTATACAAATTATAAAATATAAATTGTTGATATCCTGATAATAATATCATGTTAATCCCTCTATCTCTCTGAGACTTCTTCTTCTTCATCTTCTTAGAAGGTTGCCTTTCTATTTATGACGACAGTTAAACTGCAAACCTGTGATCATGTTGGGTATGAAGTCCTTGTGTCCAGGAGCATCGTTTAAGGTCACGACCTTCGTGTTGGTCTCAAATGTCGTCTGCGCCACGTCCATTGTCACCCCTCTCGACCTTAAAGGTTTTGAAGATGAAGAAGACGACGATGATGAGAATGCGAGCTTATTTAGATAAAAGAGAGAGAAGCAAAAATACTGCATTGCCACAACCAGAATAAGATATTAAGGATATTAAACATAATTTAAATGCACATACAGCTATTATTAATATTATTATTAGTGGTGTCGTTGTTATTAATAATTTAGTCTGCACAACATAATGGATCATAATTCTACTTGATGAGGCTATATTTATGTAGGTACTTAAACTTAAAATAAGCTGTTGAGGTCTGTTGACATTATGATAAAGGTTGGAGATGATAGGTAAATATGGTAATATGATAATAAGTTTGAATTTGATAACAATCCACACCTCTCCTCTTCAGTCTCATCGAGAACCCATGCATATGCAAATGAACCCTTGCCCAGCTTCTTGGCATCCTGCTCATATTTATGCATGACCCTTTTGCTGACAAACCCGAGCTGGTAAAGGACGTGACCCATGAGGGTGCTTTTTCCAGCATCAACGTGACCTGGATGTTGGAATAACAAAGTTGAGTTTAAAAAAAGGCACATAAAAATTAAATAATTTCTTTAAAATATAATAACTAATCATTTCTAATAATAATAATAACAATAATAATAATAATAATAGTTTGTAATAATAACTAAATAGCAAATAATTGTTTTTTATTATTATTTTTTTAAAATTATTATTTCACATGTTGTTGTTTTGAAACTGACCGACAACAACGAGGTTGAGATAATCCTTCCCTCCGTCCTTCCTCGCCTGAAACTCCTTTGCAGGATCCAACCTGTTCATCCTAGCCCTAAAAAAAAGTAATACATAATAAAAAATTTTGAAATAGAGAGAGAGAGAGAGAGAGAATGGAGAAATAAAGGAGTTATCAAACATGACTATTCACGAGCCCTCGTTAATTATGTATTAATTACATAATAAATCAAATAATAAATTAAGGGTTCATTAATGCCCATTAGTTATGACTTGAAAATAAAAATCATTTGAGTCCTCCTCGGAACGAATACTTTGAGCTGATTTTGACGAGAGAAGAGCTGGAAGCAGACGCTTGTAGTTTGGGGGGAGGAGTCTCGTCGACTTCTGCTCCGTACTCGTGGAGTTCGTGTTTCTGAGGTCGATTGTCAAACTTTGACGGCTTCGTTTCCGACTGTTTGGCAGACGACTTTGATTTTGCAGACTTGTTGGCGGGAGTTTGTTGCGGTGTCGTTGTTGTCGATATCGTTTGAGGTGTAGTAGGAGCGGCTTTTACCAACAATGGGGTTTGTTTTGGCTGAGATGTTGTCTGCAACATCATTAAAGTGCACATTGATTAGGCTACATTCAATCAAGCTAGATTCATTATAAAACTTCTATAGAATCCATTTTAAAAAATAAACACAAAATTGATATTTAAAACATAATAAAAAGCGACCTTTTGCATAGCCGGTGTATGTTTTATGGCAAGTTCTTGTCTCAAAGTCCCCTGTTTAGCTGGAATTGGTTTTGGTTTTGCAGCAGCTAAAGAATGCCATAAGAATTATTTTTAATTATAATTTCTGATAAATGCAAAACATTTATGCGCTTGGTAAGCATATTTTAAGAAATTAAAGACATCGTGCAATAAATAGATCTCCTAAAAAGTTGCATAATAAATGTTAAAAGTAAAATGTTTATGAAAATGTAATTAAAAACTTGAACTGCATATATATAAAGGAGTTACTGAACATGATATATTTATTTATTTATTTCCATCATAATTAAAAACGTATTTGTCGTTGCATCATATATTACAAATAGATTACAAATTTATTTTGTTAAAATACTGAAATAGAATAAAAAAATAGCTTACAATCCATGATGTAATTTAATGCACGATTGCTGTCAAAGTTTGCATTGATGGCTGCTTTTACAAGGGCCCATTCAGTCACCGTTTCATCGGTGAAGCCTCTCATTTCATCCAAGCAGGTTTCAAGTTTTTCTGAAACAAGTTTATTAATCATTATAAGTTAACCTTTATGGGAAGATTTTCACTTTATTGATAGTGGGTAAAATAAGGGCAAATAAAACAAAGTCGATCAAAACTAAGCTGGAATTTTGTCAAATCAACATGCTTGCCTCAAGTTACACTAATGTAATGTAATTTTGTAAATGGAATTACTACTTTTGCAAGGCCTAAATAAACGAATTTAAGAAGTAAATAAAATAAAATAATAATACCCCTATCATTCAAAGAGAGCTGTGACATCAAATGCCTACTCTCCTCCTCATCATTGTCACATTCATAGTGATCTTCTTCTTCTTGAATAGATTCTTCATGGCCGGGCAAGAAATGTGTTTGCGAGTTTTTACTTCTGTCGTAAGTGTATTCGGCCACTAGAAAAATATTATAAAAATCATTTAAATGTTTTATAATGTTGACCCTGCAGCTCAGTGATTGTTTATTTTCATCCAACCAATGAAACAGAAGATTTTGTTTCCTCATGATCGGAGTTAAAGTACCCTTTTAAAACTCACTTGTGCCAGGAGAGGCTCCATAGTCATAACTATCAGCTGACGTTCCATAGACGTCGTCATAATCGTATCTGTAATCTGTAGAAGTAAACCATTACATCGATTAGAAAATGTAATTCAAATTAAATTTTTCCTATCCTTGGTAGACTTACAAATAGAAGGCAATGAAAATCTGAACTACTATGCTACGACGCAACTTCTGTTAACGATGAACGAAAATAGAATAAAATACCATCTGCATTCAGGGTTCGGATATTCCTATGTCGGGACATTTTCACGGCTTTCTTTCAGCTGAAGTGCACAATAAATGCAACAGCTGCAAGCAATTGGGAACGACTTTGATGCCGGTGGCGCTGAGAATTACAGAGTTAAAGCGCCGAAAGAAACAAGATGTTTTTTTTTTTTCGATAGAGACCAAAGAAATTGAACTCATTCATTCTTAAAGAGTGTAACTCCATAAAAATTGATTTAAAAACTTTATTTAAGTAAAATGCACATCTACACATTTTAGTAATATCATGCGAATAAGTCAGAACTCAAGTGAAATCTTTCCATCCAAAGAATTTTGACGACATTCCCCAGCAGGCGCATTATGTAGCCGCCTGGAAAGAGGTAGCCACCAATATAATTATATAACTACAAACACCCTTAACGTTACCCTGAGGTAACAGATCCTGGAAAACTATAGCTACGATCACCATACCACAGGACGACAATTTTGGTGGATGCACCTTCTTTTCTCCCATTGCTGTAGTCATTGCCAAATCACTGCATAATAAGCAGCGCATATGGATAAGACCAAATATTTTACAATGAAATACCTAACTACAGAATACAACTCTTTGAAATCAGTTGTTTACAATATTATATAGATATATTGCATTATTACAATATATCAGAGCTTCCATGAAAAAAAACATTAACTTATGGATAAGACCAAATATTTTACAATGAAATACCTAACTACAGTATACAACTCTTTGAAACCAGTTGACACTATATTATATATTAATATTACTATATTATATATATATATATTGCATTATTACAATATATCATAGCTTCCATGGAAAAAACAATAACTTACAACAACTATGCTTTTGCAGATGTAGCTAAATCACAAATTAATAATTACTGTTTATACTACCATGATCATAAATAACTTGAAAACTAAACTTCATGAGTTTGAGAAAATGTGATTAAAGCCATTTATTAAGAAACTTTCAATTGCAAAATGTAAATGTCTTTGTAACTAAAATTTATTGGGTTAGGATTAATTTAACTACATGTTATTGTACTATATTTATTGTTTAAAAACATGCACCTTCTGATTAATGGAACCATTTAATTATATACCATCATTCCTAATTTTTTGTGTTAATTTTTCTGCTTATTGTGTTTCATGGGTCAGTCTACTAGCGGAAGCATGTGCTTCCTTAAGGCTGGCCCTTTGAGTTTTTTTTTTTTTGCTGCTCTTTTCAGTTTTTTGTGTTAATGAAGGAATAAACTCATAAACCTCAAAAAAAAAAAAAAGGATTAACAAGAATTAGTGATATATTTTAATAACATTTAAACCAAGGGCACTTTGAGTTCATATAATTTAATAAAATGCATATGAGGGCATCCAATCCAAATGTCAATACTGGGCATCCAAAATGAGACGTTACATCGAGTTTATTAAACTTTTAAAAAATCTTGCTCAATCTAGTCTCTTTATGACTGGATCAACGTGGCTGTGTCGTCCCTACTCCATGGTTTTCCATTGCCCTTTCGTTCATCCAAGGCAAATAAATTTTTTTATAAAAACCGAAGCTAAAAGCTGTAAGTGGGCCTACTAGAATTACGGCCACTATATGTTTCTTGACGAACTTTGTCAATATCGATCCTCCATCTCCCATTTTGATCGAAAAGCCAAGACTAATACGAAGTAGATTAACTTTGGACAACACCACTAGTGCCTCTTGGCTGAAAATTCCGGTCGAGGCCCGATAGCACACTTCCAACATGCGAGCCTAACAACAAATTGCGTGAGCCCGAACTTAGGAAACCGCTTGCCGTAACTCAAATCGCAGCAGTTCCATTGAACCAAATTTAAAAATTAATACATCAAACGAATCATGAAACTATCCTCTACAATTTCTATTTTTTAAATTTTCTTGCAAATCCACCTATTTTGTTTAGTTAGCACGGCTATGAAGGCATTAATTCATGAGGGGAGGGGTTACGTTTTGTAAACATTTTCATAAATTCCCATTAAATGCTTTCAATTTTCCAGCAAACGTCTTTAATTCTATGCGCATGCAAACGTAGATTTCATTAAAAACGTTACTAGTGAACCATCCTTTGGAGTTTTAAAGAATTTACAATGGCTCAACTATTTTTCTTTAGCAATCACCCGCACAGCGACCGTCCAATCACAAGCTCCGTTCTCGCCAAAGACATTTGGAAATGTAAATATTTTGTGAAAATTAAATTTTAAGTTAAGTTTATTTAAACTTAAAATTGTAAGATGTTTAAATTGAAATAAGGGATTATAATCAAACAATTAAGTTTAAATCCATGGTGACTTTCTGGCCGTCAGAAATCACGGAGGGGTTGCAATAAAATTCAAACATTGAAGTTGCACAACTTTTAGATTGCTTTATAGCATTATTAATTGCATTAAAAATAAAAAAGAAAATGCACTCTAAATATGAAATTGATGATTTTCATTAATGGCGGAGATTTTTTAATAAAAGAGACTCCATTCTGAGATAGAGATGTGTTGACACAAATATACACTTGCATAATAATCAAGTTAATGACAATATTATATAAAATTTAGTTGAATAAATTTAATTATTATAAGAAATAATATGTAATTAATTTGGTGATTGCCATATCAATCAGTTAATAAGTTAATGTGTTAAATTCTCTAAAATGTTCATATAAACGGCTTTGGGCAGATGGTTTTCAAGGTTTGAGGCTCACTTCGTATATTTCCTCATCAAAATGGCCAAGCAACAAGCGTGTTCTTCAGAGCATAAACGCCATTTGGATTTGATGTTTTATCACAAAGTAGCCCTGAACCTGTTGACATCTCTCCACAGAGGTGGTAAAGCAATGGCTGTAGAGATGATTATGAACGTCATCTTCCATAAGGAGTTATTGAATGATGCTGTTGGTGTCACCGAAACATATTTGGCTCAGAACTTCCAAAGCAGATTTATCATTGATACTAAGAGGTCTCCCTTGATTGACTCTGACAATGATATCTCAAATAACCTCTCAAACATGGGCAATGTCTACGTTTAGCTATTCTTCAATGAACGAGACATTGAATTATTCCTTCATCAATATGTTTTACCATTGCCTCAAAATGAAAATGGTTCACACAAACAAGAACTCCAATTCCATACTTGATTGCCATTCATCATCTTAACCATTTCCTATTCTCGAATGTTGAAACGGCTAAATGTGACCAAGATGTGAAAAAGCTAATTACCAAAGAGATGAATAGCTGGTAAAGTCGCAAGTTCTACTCTATAAACAAGTAGACTCAAAGAGCGACATTGGATATGTTCTTTATACAACCCTCACGAATTCACGGCTGGAACAGTTTGCGAAGCTCACGTTGTAAATAAAAGCACGAGAGGCATAGTTTCGATTCTCAACTTTTCTATTAATAAACTAACAAACAAGCTAGACCATTTCGGCTCGAGGTGTGCAGCAAAATTTTTTAAGCGCGAAAAAAAATAAGGATACCGAGAACGTCAACAAACATTTTTTAATTGTAAAATTTGTGTGCGTAATTTTAAAATAAATCCATAAAAATAATAACTGTGTTTGTGTTTAATATATAAAAAACTGAAACTTTATTTCAGGTGCTTTTAAACAAAGGAAGACCATCATAAGGCAGCCTTCATAAGGAAGAAAAAAACAGTGAAACTAAAAAATCGTTTTCTCTATTGATATCAGTTTTATTATCAATACACATTAGTACCATTAAATCTAATTTTCATATTAAATATATCTCGCCAAATTTACAAATAAAGCATCCAAAATGATAAGCGTGTTCGTTTTAAAGATAATAAATAAATGACCACGACTCCGCCCCATGCCAGTCACGTGAGCAGCACGCAGCCGTTGCGCGGCAACAGGCCGCTGGTGAATCTATATAAGAAGGTGGGTCGCATAGGTTAATCATTTCTTCGCTGAACTACGATCGTGCGGGTGCCTCTCCTACTGGTAAAAGAGTTCGTCTTGGAAACCACGTATTTTTACAGTATCACTCGAGCCACTGAATTCCTTTGAATTCCACGCCGATACGAACAGTGCAATGGCCGATTATTCGAAGAACGTTGGGCCTGGTAATACAAATCACTACAATAAAACGGCGCATTATACTTGCGGAAGCTGTAAGCCCAAACAGCAGCCGAGGAAATACAACAAAAATGGCAGATCCAAGCTCGCATCAAACGATCTTCGACATTCGCTCGAGCGTAAAAGGGCTCTTTCCAAAGAACAACACAGTGGCAAACAAAACCACGTGAATCAGCACGTAAATGATAAAAAGAGTGAGCAGCAGAATACGAGAATGGCGAGAAACGATGGCGCAAAAATTCGCCGGCTCGACCTCGAGGCAGAGGCCTTCTTGGCCCGATTCGCCGAAGAGTGGGCCAGAATCAAGGTCGATAGCGAGCCGACTGGTTGTCGCCAAGAAACACGACGAGATGTCGTGTCATTGAACGATCCAGTAATCGACGTCGACGACTTATGCTGCGATTTTCGAAATTTAATCGTGCAGCAAGTAGACACCGATGTCCACGCCAGAAAGAGAAACGAATTCAAAATGAGGAATTCGCTTTCCAAAGAATCCAGATACCATCCGTACGCATGAGGAGTTCGGCAGCCTTAGCGAAGAAGAAAAAATGAAAAAAAATACGAAAAAAACACAACTCTACTGTTATCATTAAAAATATTTCGCGTAATTTACAAAAAAAGCATCCATAATGATGAGCGTGTTCGTTTTAAAGATAATAAATAAATGACCTCGACTCCGCCCCATGCCAGTCACGTGAGCAGCACGCAGCCGTTGCGCGGCAACAGGCCGCTGGTGAATCTATATAAGAAGGTGGGTCGCATAGGTTAATCATTTCTTCGCTGAACTTCGATCGTGCGGGTGCCTCTCCTACTGATAAAAGCGTTCGTCTTGGAAACCACGTATTTTTACAGTATCACTCGAGCCACTGAATTCCTTTGAATTCCACGCCGATACGAACAGTGTAATGGCCGATTATTCGAAGAACGTTGGGCCTGGTAATACAAATCACTACAATAAAACGGCGCATTATACTTGCGGAAGCTGTAAGCCCAAACAGCAGCCGAACAAATACAACAAAAATGGCAGATCCAAGCTCGCATCAAACGATCTTCGACATTCGCTCGAGCGTAAAAGGGCTCTTTCCAAAGAACAACACAGTGGCAAACAAAACCACGTGAATCAGCACGTAAATGATAAAAAGAGTGAGCAGCAGAATACGAGAATGGCGAGAAACGATGGCGCAAAAATTCGCCGGCTCGACCTCGAGGCAGAGGCCTTCTTGGCCCGATTCGCCGAAGAGTGGGCCCGAATCAAGGTCGATAGCGAGCCGACTGGTTTTCGCCAAGAAACACGACGAGATGTCGTGTCATTGAACGATCCAGTAATCGACGTCGACGACTTATGCTGCGATTTTCGAAATTTAATCGTGCAGCAAGTAGACGCCGATGTCCGCGCCAGAAAGAGAAACGAATTCAAAATGAGGAATTCGCTTTCCAAAGAATCCAGATACCATCCGTACGCATGAGGAGTTCGGCAGCCTTAGCTAATAATAAAAAATTAAAAAATACTAAAATAAAAAAAAACAACTCTACTGTTATCATTAAAAATATTTCGCGTAATTTACAAATAAAGAATCCAAAATGATAAGCGTGTTCGTTTTAAAGATAATAAATGAATGACCTCGACTCCGCCCCGTGGCAGTCACGTGAGCTGCACGCAGCCGTTGCGCGGCAACAGGCCGCTGGTGAATCTATATAAGAAGGTGGGTCGCATAGGTTAATCATTTCTTCGCTGAACTACGATCGTGCGGGTGCCTCTCCTACTGGTAAAAGAGTTCGTCTTGGAAACCACGTATTTTTACAGTATCACTCGAGCCACTGAATTCCTTTGAATTCCACGCCGATACGAACAGTGCAATGGCCGATTATTCGAAGAACGTTGGGCCTGGTAATACAAATCACTACAATAAAACGGCGCATTATACTTGCGGAAGCTGTAAGCCCAAACAGCAGCCGAGGAAATACAACAAAAATGGCAGATCCAAGCTCGCATCAAACGATCTTCGACATTCGCTCGAGCGTAAAAGGGCTCTTTCCAAAGAACAACACAGTGGCAAACAAAACCACGTGAATCAGCACGTAAATGATAAAAAGAGTGAGCAGCAGAATACGAGAATGGCGAGAAACGATGGCGCAAAAATTCGCCGGCTCGACCTCGAGGCAGAGGCCTTCTTGGCCCGATTCGCCGAAGAGTGGGCCCGAATCAAGGTCGATAGCGAGCCGACTGGTTTTCGCCAAGAAACACGACGAGATGTCGTGTCATTGAACGATCCAGTAATCGACGTCGACGACTTATGCTGCGATTTTCGAAATTTAATCGTGCAGCAAGTAGACGCCGATGTCCGCGCCAGAAAGAGAAACGAATTCAAAATGAGGAATTCGCTTTCCAAAGAATCCAGATACCATCCGTACGCATGAGGAGTTCGGCAGCCTTAGCGAAGAAGAAAAAATGAAAAAATACGAAAATAAAAAAAAACAACTCTACTGTTATCATTAAAAATATTTCGCGTAATTTACAAATAAAGAATCCAAAATGATAAGCGTGTTCGTTTTAAAGATAATAAATGAATGACCTCGACTCCGCCCCGTGGCAGTCACGTGAGCTGCACGCAGCCGTTGCGCGGCAACAGGCCGCTGGTGAATCTATATAAGAAGGTGGGTCGCATAGGTTAATCATTTCTTCGCTGAACTACGATCGTGCGGGTGCCTCTCCTACTGGTAAAAGAGTTCGTCTTGGAAACCACGTATTTTTACAGTATCACTCGAGCCACTGAATTCCTTTGAATTCCACGCCGATACGAACAGTGCAATGGCCGATTATTCGAAGAACGTTGGGCCTGGTAATACAAATCACTACAATAAAACGGCGCATTATACTTGCGGAAGCTGTAAGCCCAAACAGCAGCCGAACAAATACAACAAAAATGGCAGATCCAAGCTCGCATCAAACGATCTTCGACATTCGCTCGAGCGTAAAAGGGCTCTTGCCAAAGAACAACACAGTGGCAAACAAAATTACGTAAATGATAAAAAGAGTGAGCAGCAGAATACGAGAATGGCGAGAAACGATGGCGCAAAAATTCGCCGGCTCGACCTCGAGGCAGAGGCCTTCTTGGCCCGATTCGCCGAAGAGTGGGCCAGAATCAAGGTCGATAGCGAGCCGACTGGTTGTCGCCAAGAAACACGACGAGATGTCGTGTCATTGAACGATCCAGTAATCGACGTCGACGACTTATGCTGCGATTTTCGAAATTTAATCGTGCATCAAATAGACACCGATGTCCACGCCAGAAAGAGAAATGAATTCAAAATGAGGAATTCGCTTTCCAAAGAATCCAGATACAATCCCTACGTTTGAGTAGAAAGAGAAGATGGATGTAAGTAAAATTAACTTCCAAATTTCAAGTGGTTATCCAAAAAGGCCATCTCTGCAATGAGAAAAAGGTGAATGATGTTTTTGGTTCTTTAAATTTTTTTTATCCCTCGTTCAATAAATTATAACGTTAAAAAAAAAACAAACACTCTTTTCGATAAAACACAAACAAAAAACAAACAAACAATTTTGTTCGATAAAATAGGGTAAAACGATATCGTTGTAACCTAAGCAGATATTCCAAAAATCGTTCAATAAAGTAAAAAAATTTAAAAAAAAAACAAAAACACTCGTTTCGTTAAAACATAAAAAAATTTATTCGATAAAATAGGATTATTTATCAATTTATTTATCAATTTAAAATTAAATATGATTATTTATCAATACGATTATTATGCTCGGCGCAACGAGCCCGCGCGCGCAGAATTGGCGCTTTGCCAACGATTCACGTGCGCGAGGCGCGCCTCGCGAGCCTATATAAAGGCGAAAGTCGCTCTAGTAGTCATTTCGATCGTCGCAGCCGCCCGTGAAGCATCTCCGAGAACAGCGTTATTTCCAAATGGCCTCAGCTTCAGCTACAAACGTCCTGAAAGAGTTGAACGAACGACTCGTCCTGTCGTCGTCGACGTTCAAGAGATTTTGAAGGTAATTAAAGAAATCTCTTCCAAGACCGTTCCTTATGCGATGTATAAGGAATCTGGTCTAGAAAAATCCATTGCCGTTCTGAGCAGTAGGAGCGGCGGAGCGAAACTCGCCGCTACCAGATTGAAAAACAAACTGGCAAAATTTCACGCATCTACTGCACTGGCCAAAAGCACCCAGTCGGCCAAGAGCAGGGTCGTCGTCGATCCAAAAGAAGCGGCCGGATTCGCTAAAAAGCGTAAGGCGGAAGAGGAGCCGCAAATCGAGGAGCCTCCTCGAAAAGTGGCCAGGCAGGAAACGGTCGACGACACCACTAGCGTGGAAGTCCAAGAGACTTCGACGGTCCACGTGCCAAAAGAGGAATGCGGTTTAGAAGCCGATGTTGTGAAGCGCCTCGATGAGATTTGCACGGTCCTCGAGGAGAGGAGCAAGTCTCTTGCGACGTCGGAGCTCAAGTTCGGCGTTCGCGCGAGCTTCGCAAAGACGGCCTGTTTCGGAAACATGAGAAAAAACCGGACGGCCGTCCGAGGTGGGGTGCTGGACAGGTTCAGCGACCTCCTTTTCAAGGGCTTCGAAGTTGGCCGGATCGAGGGCTTGCTGCAATTGCCCTACGAGATTATCGAGCCGACTCTCGCCAAGCTCGACGCTCGACGCTTTCGAAAAGATGTACCCGGATCTGGCCAGCAAAACTGACGTCTTGTGGAGAGACCTCTTAAGCCGCGATTGTCCGAAACAGGGTGGACTCGTGGGCTGCGCGTCTTGGAAGGAATTTTACGGGCAAGAAAAACGGCTCGAGAAAGAGAAGATGGAATTAAGTAAAATTAACTTCCAGGCGAGACATAGGGAGGCGTTAGTTTGATATTGTTGAATTGGAGGATTAATTTTGAATCTTCTAAATTAATTTAGTATGTATTTGACAATATCAAGTGAACAATTTAAGAAACTTGTTCTAAAATATAATTTGTTATATTATGTTTTCGCTTCGGTGTTTGTATACCGGGGCATATATCTATGATGTCGCCATTTTTTTTATCAGTTTTAAGATGAGGCTCCTGAAATGCTTCTTGAGCACAGTGTTATTCATAGAGAGAATGTAGTGGCCAAATATGTTTTTCCTTTGCTTAATGTCATAAAATCAGTTACAAAATGTATGTTGATCGGTTGTACAACCTTATTTTCACTCAAAACCGAAGCAGCATAGCTCCACCCACTTGTCTATCATTAAATATTCAGCTCCGCCCATCAAGAAAAATTAAGGAAATTTATTTACAAATACCTTAACCCTTGCTCTACCCTACTCTAACTATACCTAACAATTCACAATAAATTAGCTATACTTGCGATGTTTTGAGCGAAAATAAAGGGGTACAACCGTTCTGGATTCCAAAATGCATCAATGCCATCAAAGTCAATGCCAAATGTGAGCATCTTTTCATGCATTTTTGTGAAGTTGAGAATATAGACCATGATAGACTTTTACTTCACACGGAGGAAGGTGGCTGTCAAAGGGTTATTGCTTAAAAAGATTCATGGAACTATTTTATGTTCTTGGTGAATTTTTAAGGAACAAGCCTGAACTAAAGAATCTACTAACCACCGATGGTAAAGTATTTGTGAGTTACTTGGCAGATAATTTCTAAAAACTGAATGTGTTGAATACAGCTTCAGGGGACAAACAAAACTCTTATTGATGCAAAGACAAAGATATTTGGCTTCATCACATTCTTAGAACTATGTCAAAAACATTTTTCTGAAAGAAACTTTGAACTGTTTCACCGGCTAAAATGGTGTGAGGTAGCTGATGCTGCTGCACTTATAATTGTGGATCATCTAAAAATATGGGCAAAATATGATTTCAATCAAAGATTTTCTTATTTGAAACAAATTGATTTCCCATCATGTGTGATGCAACCAATGTTAGTGAACGTAACTGATGTTTCAATGCAGTACCAAGAAGAACTTTCAGAGATGTAGAATGATGAGTTAAAACTTTGTACAGTATTAAAGGAGTCGTGTCATGAGACAGAGGTTAGGTATCCAAATTTAACCTACTTTTCAAGAAAACTGTTGCCATTTCCATCTTGATATTAAGTTGAATGTGGGTGCTAATGATTTGCCACTTAAGAAAAGAAATCAACTGGATATCACTGAATGAAGAGATTTAACAATAAAGTTGTCTAAACTGGTTCCTAATATAATATCTCTGTGTAGCAAGCGTCAAACAAAAGGATCTCACCAGCTGTGTACAATTTAGTAAAGGATAATTAAAATTATGACGATGTTATACAAATGTTTTTATTAAAGCGTTTATTTATGCATTTCAGTTCTGCTTTGCATATTTTGAATCTGTAGTTACTGTTTTTCATAACATATATTACTAGTACTATGATTATACAAGTTTTCTGATTTCTCCTGTATTTGGGGGCCACCTAGATTTTAAAGAGACTTTGGTGGGGTATGCCTCAGGAAGGTTGAGAACCACAAGGTTGTGGCGGAGTAAACCCTGTTAAATATTTGGCTCGGCCCATCAAATGAGTGACAGCCAAGATGCTGATACGTTTATGTTTGGAAATGTTGTTTCGAAATAGTCGAATTTGTAGGACCGAGGGAATTAATCGATTAGTTATAACTTGATTACTGCGTTAATTTGGCACCTCAAATCTGCTGATCAATGAAAATTTGGTTTGATGAGTTTAAATTTTTAGATATAATTTTGATTACATCAGATTTATATCATCATTACGCAGCTTTCTAATGTTTCATGAACTTGACATTCAGGATCCTCAACGTAGTTCAGTTATTTGTGGCCACAAGAAAAAAGGACACTTATTATAATAACATTTAAATTCCGAGAGAAGACGGATTAAAAAAAATAAATGAAGATGGAGGGGTTTAAGAAAATGTGGATTTCAACAAAAGTCGTAATAGAATTTTGGGGGAAAATTGCTGGATTCCGCTTGAGAAGGAGAGTTCAAGTTAACAACGGAGGTGAGGGGTGGATGTCGAAACGAATATTTTTTGCGGACGAACCCCATACTTATAAGTTGATATTTGACGTTCGATCTATTTACGATTTTCGGAGCAGATTGACGTCCAAAATTATTGTAAAAATTTTGTTTTAAATTATTCATAATACATTAAAATGAAAGAACAATCTAAATAATTAGATATTGCGGTTTGTTAGTATTAATGGGCACTCCTTAGGGCCATACGTTGAACGAAGTTTCATTACTACTATACAGGGCCTACTCAACGGAATACCCCGACTGGGATCCTCGGAGGCGGTCCACCACATTCAAACTCTTCGGCCCATTGGAACCCCTGATGTTCATAAGGGGTGAGCCTCATCCCTTGATCAGCTGGATGTCCCTGTCGGTTTTCTTATCTGGATTCAACTTCTGGCTACGGATCGCTATCATTGGCCGTCCATCAATAATAGTATAGATTTGTATACTTTTCCGCTTTGAACGCATTGCTGTTATCAAGGCTATCTTACAATGGAACTATCACTATCACTAAGATGATATCATCCGGAGACATAACCATCATATACGACTTCCTGCCACTCATTTAGCATCTGGAGGTGCTTCATTCCTTCGACAGCGACGATCCAGACGTTTGCCTCCTTTCTTAGCGTCTGTCATCGCTTTTTGCAGAGGTATATGAAGCCCGCGCGCCGAAAGTAAATCTTCCGCTGCTCTGTAAGATTTGCACGAGTTTTCTTTTCCGGCCTCGCACACTTTTCGAAGGACCCGATTGTGTCGACCTTTATCGACCTATGGCAAGGACATATGCACATGTGTCCATGCATGACATATATTTTGCTGATCACATGGTTCAACGTTTCGGTTTCATCGCAGCGTCGGCACATGGCGTCTTGTACCAGACCCCACCTCCGCAAATTGTCCTTGCAGGCCAACTGATCGGATACCGACCTTATAGCAAAGGCCGGTCAGAGCGGGGACATCTTCCACTCGCCCCAGGTAAGGGATCGCTGGATCACATCTTCAGGCTCGCGCTTCTGCTGTAGATGTCAACAAACGACAATGCTGGGGGTAAGTCCAATCATGTCTTGATATAGCGGCTGATTTTCCTCTCCAAATCCTCGACTGGGCGATTCATCGTTGTAATTTTTTTTGTCATTTCCATTATTAAAATCTGGATTTCTCTTCAACTGATGATTCTGTTGGAATATGATTTGTGCGGAATCTATGGTTTATAATTATGTGGATATTTAATTGAAACAAATAAATAAAATAATTTTGTGATAATATTTCTAGGAATGTCAAATTTGTGTGTTCAATTCGACTCGTGGTAGATTAAAATAACATTAAAACAATGGTACAACTATTTACCACAAATTTTTATTTAACAAATTTTTCTATCTTTGTTTTTAACTTTGATTTCGACATGAAATCATTGTGACTCGAGAATGATGCGTAAAATTTTCAATAAATTATTAACGATGTTTTAATATTAATGTTGTTGAATCAACCGAATATCAGGTGATGTTTCCATGTAAGACATTTGATTTATTGCTTCTTCTTCTTCTTTTTCAATGCGTAATTATCTTTGGCAGACCATCCCGGATGTTTTTGTTGGTGGAGATCTTTCATTTTCTTTGCCATTTCGAAATATTTTTCCTTCTCCGCATCGCTCATCGCACCCCACTGAAAGCAATAAAGTAGTTATTACTTGAACTAATAACTAGTAAATATTTTAGTTAAGAAGTTAATTTTAATGATAATCACTTCGACTAAAGTTGCAAAGAATTCTTACTTTTGTGCCCAGCATTTTATTAATGAACGATGACTCTTTTTGGCCAGTTTCGGCAATCACCTTTGGCCTCATTTCTTTCAAATAAATTAAAAACGCATTAAGCGGTTTCTTAATTCGTGTTTTCTTAGGGGATAGCTTCTTCTGACTCAAAGCTGTGTTTTGAAGCAAATGTTGGTCTGTGGTTTGTAGATCTTCGGAAAAGCCGCGATTGAAAGGATTATAAGAAGGAATAGTAGACATCGGATAGAAGGATATCGTAGGAGAGCCAGGAAATAATGCGAATCTTGCGAGAGCATTCCTATGAAAATATATAGTTTATATTTTTGCTTTACTTCAATATTACATTGAACTCACTGTCTGCATACTTCTGGAAGATAAAACGGAAGAAAACCTGGATGAGCTGACTGCGGCAGAGAAGCAAGGCGGTGTGGATAACCTATAAGTAAGAGTAGCCCTTCGCCGATTAATGATTTTCTTGAAATTTTAAATAATGCAAAACCTACAATCTATCATGGGAAATGAAAGCATCATCTTGTCTCTTACATTTGGGAATCTGCTCTGTGTGAATCAAATTGGAAAAATATATTGGGATATGTAATTCAAGATAACAAGAGCAAAGATATCACTACCTCCTCATCGTCGTCATCGTCACCAACAAGTTCTTTCTTAGCGTCGCTCAAATTCTCGGATTTTAATTCGTCTCCTTCATCGACATAAGTTTTTATTTCGTCATCGGCATATGGCGGGTCTTCCTCAGAAGTCATGGTCAAAATGTGTAAACAGAAGATTTAGAGTCAATTTTCTTTACTTTAACTGCGTTGTTTTGTAATGTCAAAATGTTTGGGAAGCTCGCAGATTAAGCGGGTATTAGAATCAACTCCTCAATTGAGTAAAATAAAAAAAAAACAAAATATAAACAAGAAAGAATCTTGACAAAAAAGTTATCCTCTTTTTGCCAGTGAAATCGTATTAAATGACATTAATGTCATATATCAAAGAATGCAAGCGCTTTGATGTGGGTACTTCAAAGAAACACTAAACAACAAAAACCTCTGATTTTACTAACCGGTGAAGTGGCTTATTCCTAAAACTTTAATAAATTTATAAATTTTAATTCGATAATCAGTTTGATTTTTATTACGACAATACATATTTTTAAAATTGATTCTTATAACTAAAATGCAACGTGAATTTGATCTTTCAACATGATTTTTGACATGACCTATCAAATGGATTCGTAAGATTGTAACTTTATTCATTAGCTAGAAACTGTCAAATAAATCACTGCGTTATATTGCTTCTATGTCACATCTAAAGCTACTCTATAAATTAAAATCATACAGCATTACCTACAACCTGCCTTTCCGACTTCCATCGCCAAAGAAAACAATACGTCTGGATACATAGAATGGTGTCGTTGTTTAGCGTGCTCTACACTATTAACGACATTGCTTGCTGCTTACAGAGTTGGTGTAAAAAATATTTGCTGCGACATTAATGTTTACAATCCGTAAATCTTATAGCGAAGCATCAACTCCCTTAATTCTTGGAGCAGAAAACGGCAGCTCAACGCAGCCAAGGAAAAATGTTTTCACTGCCCAATAAGGAGAGCAGGTAAGTTGTATCTATCTGAAATAAATAAATGAATTAAAATATTATTACGTTTTACTTTAATTATTCTATCAAATAAACTAAGGTGAAACTTAGTTTTTTGAATTTGAATATGATTTTATACTGAATGGTAATCAAGCATCAGCTGCAAAACCATAAAAAGGCTTATAAGAATACTTAACAATTTCATCAAAACTGATTTTGCCCAACACCCTCCATAAAACAACAGTAATTCGACAAGGGCTGTAATTTCAGATTTTTTTTTTTCACCGAATGTCAGGATGGCTATTTCTAATCGATGACAACTGCTGCTCGCAAAAGCACTCTAGTCATTCCATAATCGGTGCAAGATGAAGGATCTTGGTGGTCCAAGGAGACGGCTTTGCATAGCATTTCTCCTTCATCATTTCAGAGATCGGATATTTTCGGGATATTAGTTGCTAAAAGAAATTATTTGTAAGACTTAGATGTATAAATATGTTCCTTATTCATTAAATTTAATTAAATTTATTTATCCTTCTAATATTGATTATTTTTTAAAAGAGAAGTGGTGAATTGTTTTAACAGAAAATTGATGCTAAATTATTTAAAGATTATTTAATTATATTTAGGAAATTATCAATCTTCTGATTTAAGTAAAAATTAAATAAATTTGAAAGTATATATTCAGTATCTTTTTAAATCAAACAACACGAATAATTTGCCAACGGAGCTTACCATCTTAGCAAATGCTTTATCTCACTTATTTGTTAACTATTACAACTTAAAACCTACAGAGCAATAATGGGTGATAATAAAGAGATTCATGATATGTTTTCAGGTCAAATAGATTCTTCGATCATTGAAGAAATTATTTTTTCGTCGAAAGATGACAAAACCAAAGCCATTGACCAACTCTTGGAACTTTCCACAGCTTACTTTTCGAGCAAAGAGCCTCAGGTTCCCTCAAAAATTCAACCAAACGTTAATTTTCATCCCATGGCAAAGTTATCAATTGACAATGATAACGGAAATCAGAATTATTCTAATTTGTTCAAGGATTCTCGTCAGTCTGAGAAATGCCATAAAGTTAATTGGTCTCACCTTGCAATGTCCAATGAACTCAAAACAAAACGTAACAAAGATGATAATTGCAATGAACATAAACACGTCGTTTCGAACAATTCGACTGTCTTGCCATACAAAGAAGCAGCAGCTTTGGTTAGGAAATATGTAGAAAGCAATGAAAAAGTTTTAATTCTGATCAGAGGTTGTCCAGGGTCAGGAAAATCGACCATTGCAAAGAAGTTACGATTCGACGGAGTGATACTGTCAACAGATGAGTTTTTCATAAATAAGAATACAAAAGACTTTTCACGAAATATTATCTCCAAAGCACATGAACTGAATCAGGAATTAGTCGTGGAGGCTATGAATAAGTCGAAAAATCCGATTGTTGTTGATAGTTTAAATACTCAATTGTGGGAGATGTTGCCTTATGCTAGAATGGCCGATGTTTATGAATATGCTGTAGAAATAATTGAACCTAAGGTACCTTGGAGACTAAAGCCCGACATTCTGGCCAATAAAACTATCCTTGGTGCGAAAAAGGAAGAAATTAGCAGAATGTTGAACGAATATCATATTGACATCAGTGGAAGTGCCCTCTTACAGATGGTCAAAGAATCGGATTGCTCGCAAAATTGCGATAAAAATTTCGAAGGATTCGAGTCTTGGAATGCTTCCAGTTCCAAAACAGTAGCATCCTTTGATAACAGTCAAGACCGTGAAATGGATTTGGAAAAATTGCTCGAGTTACCTGAAAGAAATGAATATTCTACACAGACTGTTGCTGTTTCGCAGTCACCAAAGAAGTTTGCGAAACTTCCATCTGAAGACGAACAAGATGGAAGTATTCAGACGATCTATAATACTGACCTGGAACTACAATTTCTTTACAATTGTTTTCCAGATGTTGATAGAGAATTTATTGAGAATTTATATTCTGAAGATCGTCAGGAGCCATGTGATATAATAGAAATCTTATCCCGGATTGGAGATGACGAGTCATTAAGTGATGATGAAGAAAAATGTGAACTGGAAGTTGAAGATCATCAAGAGTTTATCAATGGTGATGGATGGTGCCATTCGCTTCTTGAACATAAAGTCGATGTATCAAAAAAGCAGTCTATTTCTGCTCCTGGTAAATTAGCATCCCTGGTTATTAGTTCCGAACTTGGAGAGCAACTTGTTCAACGTTTTGGAAAACCACCAGACTTTAAACCCATAAATAACAAGCTAGGTTATTCCATTGAAATGTCTATTGAATTAGCTCATATGATTCATCAGTCCTGGACCGCTGGGTGTAAACAGGATAAGCAAGATTTAAATTCAGATGTTTCATCGGAAGTGTTGGACATTGCGAACCATGGCCATTTTCTTTCGTCAAAGATAAAACTCCAACACTTAGAGGAGCATTTTCCTTATGTCAATAAGCAGGTTATCAAGGATATATTTGTTGCTTCTGGGTACAAGATGATTGAAGCAAAGGAAACAATAAAAAAGAAATACGGATTACAAATGTTCAAGTTAGCTGGAGAAGGGGAAGCTACTCAAACAGTTACAAAACTCAATTTTAAGGCCAAAGGCAATACGCTCGCTCAAGAACAAGAAATTAACAATTCTGTGGATTTAGAACAGGTTTACTCTGATCTGGTTGAAAAGATGGAACACGCTCAGAGAATGCATAAAGAAAATGTTGGAAAAGCCAAGGATGCTTTCAGTGGAAAGAAATTTTCGCAAGCACACGTCTATTCCACGCAGGCACAGAAATGGAAAAATAAGTACCATGAAGTGAAGAAAGAACATGAAAAAGTATTAGTACAAAAAATGTGCGAAAACGTCAGTCGCTCAGGTTCGATTGATCTACATGGCTTGAAAGTTAAAGTGGCACTAGACCTCATATCTGAAATGTTATCAACCCGCATCAACGAGTTATCCAGAAAGCGCTCCCATTTCTTTATCATAACAGGACGAGGTGTTCATAGTTCGGAAGGGGTGGCAAAAATAAAGCCATGCATTGAAAAATATCTCAGGCAGCACAGCCATCAATACACGGAAGTAAATCCGGGTATTTTAAAGGTGAATCTCAGAGGATAAACCGCCATTTGTTTTCTTTTTGTGGTTTGATACTTTGCATTCCCAAATCAGATAAATTTATTTTGGCCATTAAATGATCACATTATGAAATAATAAGCTTGCATCGTTGACAGAAATTATTTTTCATTTCATTAATTAACTTTTTAAAAATAGCAATCTCCAAGCAACGGAAGATTTACTTCCTTCACATACCTCTGCAAAAAGCTATGTCAAACGCCAAAAAAAGGGCATCCTTGCAGAGGCAAACGACTGGACGGTCTCAGCCAACTTAGAAGGGATGAGGCACTATCCCCAGGTGCTAATTGAAAGTGGCAAGAGGCCGATGTTGTGCTGATGTCGCTGTCGTCATTTTGGTAGAGTTGACGGTCCCTTGGGAGGACTGAATAGAATGCAGTAATGCTCTGAAAGCGGAAAAGTATGCAGATCTGGCGGTAGACCTGGAAGCGAAAGGGTTCCGAACTGATCCCTTCCCAATAGAAATTGGCGCAAGGGGCGTGGTCGGCAAGTCGACGTATGCACTCCTTAGTAAAAATAGGCCTATCTAGCCAAGAAAGAACGAAGGCGATGACAAGGACGTCAGAAGCGGCGGTGGCAGCATCGAAGATGGGGAAAAATAGAGGATCCCTGTCGGAGAACTCCGAGAAGGAGTTTCTAACATCAGTTACTTAGATTCGATTTTTTTTCTTTAAAAAATAAGAGTCTGAATTCATTGTAATTTGTGGTCTGCTAGACTTGACGTCTTTTTATATTTCGTTAATTGTATGAAATGTTTCAAATTATGTAATAAAGTATAAATCTGTTTTTTAAAGTTGCCGAGCAACTTGTATGAAAGTTATACTAAGACAAATTTGAACCCAGGGAAAATGTACACATAAAATCTACACAAACATACATTCCCCTGGCTATCCCTTACTGAAATAATGAGCTTAATGCGAAAGTATGTTAAAAATAACGCTTTGGTTTTGGTGCGATATTTGGTTTTGGTGCATGGGGATATTGAATAAGGATGAATGCATCCGAAAAAGTGTTAACTTAGTTTAAGTGAAATTACGTTTGAGGAAAAGATAGACAGGCCATACACTGAGGTAACGATTAATTCTCAAGATAATTTAATGTTGGTTTTTAAACAATCACTTAGCTTTATTTAATTTTTAACCAGAAATATTTTAGAAGTTCCAAATTTTATTAAAAGAGACAAAAGGTATCTTAACAATTAAGATTGGTAAAAATAAAATTTACGAGAAATGTCTTTTATTTTCTAAAACCTAATTAGCATTTATCACATTACTTTGACGCACTTTGCAAATGTTGATTTCGTTTAAAACTGAACTTATCTCTTATTAAATATTTTGCCGGAACACTGATAAACATATAACATGGGATGCTGCTTCGGCAAAAATGAGGCCAGTGTGAACGAAGTTGGTATTATCGGGCTAATGGTTTTCCCTTTAAATAATTTGAATTATCGTATTTAAGACTGATATGTTATGCTTTGCAATTAATTGGAAAATACGAATGACTCAATGTGGATTTAAGAATAACGAAATGTTGGGTACAACATCCTTATCACCTTTTCACTCATTGCACTCTTTCTCTTCCAAGGGGATGTCGTTGAAAATTTAGCATGACAAAGTTTTAGATTGGTTTCTATTTATAACGGGTTCAGGATAATTTTTAATTAATTTCTTGTTATCCATTTCTTTGTTTTGAATTTTTTATTGGAATAGAGAAAATTTGATTCTACAGGTACACAGTAATATTGTGTTGTGATGCTTGTTAACACAAATGACAAAAATTAAAATGGTTCAAATATACTTCATGAAATTTTATGAACAGGGAAGGAGAAACAATTATTATTTGTACCATACAAGCAAAAATCAACCTAAAAAGTTGAGCTAAAGCTTAAAAAAATAACATTTTTTGTTAAACTATGTAATATTTGTTATATTTCAAAAGAAGTTGGCTTTCAAATTTCTTTTGGGTCTGTTTATTTCTTCTGGATTAAACTTCTGGATTAAAAGAATTAAACTAAATTCTGAGAGCAGTCTTATAACAAACTACACTAAATTTAGTTACCTAAATTGTAAATCATATTTAGTCTTATTAATAACCTAGAATCTGTAGGTATAGTAAACAAACTCAATATTCTAGTTATTCCAGCTTCTTCATTTTATTTGTAACTTATTACAATATTATTCATTAGACATTAGTAAAAAGTAACAAAGTTAGTAACTTTCATTACAAGTAATTTGTAAACTGTACATCACTTATCACATCAAAGGCTAAATTGATTAACATAATAGCTGTGATTACAGCTATCACACTCATCATAAATTAGTAAAGGAATGTTTTTTTAAGAAAATATGCTAATAATATGATATACCTTCTTATTCCACTTAGAATGAAGCAAGACCGGATTTTATAAATTTTGAATTCTTTTAAATAAGTACTTAAACCTAGCAAAAATAACTGAATAGCTGCAAAGATTATAGCAGTTAAATCACAAGAATGAATGCATTTCATTAAGAAATGTGAAAACAGCTTTTTTTCTTTGAGTGATTACAGTTTTAACATTAATTCACGTTAGCTTAATTTATTATACTATATATAAGGCAAATGGATCTCATTTTTCAATGCTTAAACTAAGAACAACATCTGAATCATAGGATGTTTTTTCACTGACAAGTCCCCCTGCTTCAATCAATTTGCCTCTTAAGTCACCAAATTTTATGGTGAATGAATTTTCACATAATTTGGAAAATCCCACAACTTTCTTATGCTAAAATATGCTTCCTAGTCTCGACCAATTTTAGAATCCAGCTAGTCCTACTGAATTGGGCAGTCAGTGAAGATGAGAATTTCAAACTAGATATGTTGCATTATAAGTGTTTAAAATTGTAATGCAATAAATTATTGTGAAAATATTTTTAAAAAATCATTTTGCCTAGGAAGAGACGTCCCTGATCAGAGGTAATTCACCTCTACGTGATTACCAAAGTCAAACCCAAGTCAATGATGCAATGTGAGTTTTCTGTTTATTTAATGTATATTTGACTATTTTAATCATGTTTTGTTACATTCTCTGCTTCTAGGTGTATCTTTCATCTTATTAAGTGCTTTCGTTGCTCCATCGCTCATTCATTCCTTCTTTTATTCTTTCATTCACTCACATATTCATTCACTGATGCATCCAATCTTTCATTTACTTATAACTATTTTAATCATGTTTCGTGCTTCTTTTCAAGGCAGAAATTTCGTTCATGAATCTAAATGTATTGAAGAAGTAATTCATGAAAGCAATTTAAATAACTATTGTAATTCAGTTAGCATTTATGGGGATTTTTTTGCATAAATTTATTTTATACATAAATCCTTTAAAATCTTTTTACTTTTTTCTTAGAATTACTGCCCCTCCAAATGATGGTCCTGCTGTTGATAACACGTCCTCATCATTGTAAAAAGTTTTGTTTACATTTCTGTTTCCTAATAACTTAATCATTATTTTTTTTTTATTGGTTGTAGTAAGTTTATCCCAATAGATCAAAACACCAATCAAGCCAAAGATCACAAAGATAGATCTGCTTTCTACAGGTTTCCATTGGTGCTCTTGAAAGATAATAATAATCTTTTCAATAATGACTTCTAGTAATACATAAATGTATACAATTAAAAGTTTAAGCTACGAGTTTTTCCAATTTAGAGAGAAATTCGGCAGTTACTTTAGAGATGCAAAAGTACCGCAAGCACTTCCAAATGTCATCGATCCCACGACGGTGCTTCTTCTTCCTTGCACTGGAAAAGAAGAAATAGACCAGGTTTGCATTGTAGACAGAGATTGCAATGCTAAGATAATGCAGATAATATTATAGAGAAAGATAGCAGTACCAGCCTATCTGAGTTTACATTTGTAGATGTGGTTACCAAATCTATCACTCATGATCTGTATATGTATAGAGCTGGTTGTCTGTGACAGTTGTTGGTAATCTAGGGCATATATGCATGCCACACAATGCAAGTGCAGTGATTTTCAGCGATGTTCAGAAAATGACCAACAATTAGTAAGTAATTAAAAAAAAACTGTGAAGGTCCAAATCAAAAGAGATAATGCTGTGTTACTGGCTTCATGTATTTTCTTGGTTTTATTAAATTGTGAAACTGGGAAATTGTATGTTGGATGAGAGGCCTTGAATTCACAAATAAGATCACATAATTTGGGCTTATGTTTCATGAAGCTGTACCACAAATCTTCTGTGCAAAGATACTATGACACATATACACCATCGAAACATATGAGATCAGTTTGGGTTTCCAATAAGCTTATGACAAAGCAGATTTACCTTAAATTTGGAAACAATTTCTTGTTGATTCCAGATCTGGATGTCATTTAAGACAACATTATATGATTCATCTCTGATCAAAGTCTAGCCACCACTGATCCTACAGAATTGTTTGTTTGCAGATAAACCAAAGCTCTTGGGCCATAGCAAACCTCATCGACCAAATGAGACCGAAAAGCAAGGAGCCAATCACAGCAGTGACACTGGATTGATGAATGATTTGAAGCTAAATTTGTAAATAAATAAAAGAAAAACCGTACTTTTATTATCTGCATTAATATATGCAAATCTCTCACTTGCCTGGCTTCCATTATCTAGATACAAAGCGTTCAAATACTGATTAGCTTAATTCGTATTTTTGTTGGTTTGTGGATAAAATGAAACATGGAATTTCTTGTAGAGCTTTATAAATAACTTATTATTGCTATTATAAAGGTTTGTTGCATTTAAAGATTCTGTTTGATAACCAAAACTTCCACTGACTTTGGTTTAATGCAAGCCATCAGTACACAAAATGCATAAATTTATGTTTGTTTAGACTGAATTTATAAGCAATTGTCAGACAAGCAACCGTCGCATTCAATTGTCATCATCATCATCGTCGTCGTCATTAACATAATCTTGGCAATAATCGTTGCCTTCATCGAAGCAGTCCGACTCTTCGTTGCCCGAGTTCTCGTCGGAGTTTGGATCCTCCTCTTCCAGTTCCAGATGCATCTGCTTCGGATTTGCCTCCGAGTCTTCCAGGTCTTCGGATCGGCGTCTTTTCCTCGTCTCCGTTGCTTCTGTTTCTTCGTCATCGCTGTCGTCACTCATCTCCTCCACGGCAGACCTGCAAAGGTCGAGTATTTCTGACCTCCACTTTTCATCGATCGGCGTGGGCTCCTCCTTCGGGCCGGCTTCTTCCGGCTGTTGACTTCCACCCATGCAGTAGAGCAGGTAGTTGTTGGAAGGTTCCTTCGAGATGGGATACAATGTCTCGTCCGCTTTCTCCCACCTCTCTATGCTGTCGAGCAGCCAGTCCATGTTGACCACGAATATCTTATGTTTGTAGGCTTTCTTGATCTTTTCTGTGCCGTCTCTCATTCCGATCACGTGAGTGGTGACGTTAGACTCTCCTCCGAGAACGAGTTCGGTATGGACTCTCGCTCCAAAGTTTACGGCCAGTCTGTACGCCCAGCTGGTTTCGAGCTTCTGCTTCAATGGTATGACTCCACTGAAAAGTATGTTACAACCTTGGAGAACTTTCATCTTTTCACTTGGCACTATGCTCTTCAGATCCAAGTTGCAAGTTTCTGGATTGTAACTATTGTCTTCATATTGCCTGTAGTAGGAGTTGTGGATCTTGATCAGGATTCTCTCCAAGTGGAGGAGGTAGTCATCGTTGTCTTCCCATTCGATCATCTCCGTGAATTCCTCCTCTTTCGAGGTGTCAGCACCTTGACCGACATTTTCTTCCAGAGGTCTCCCCTCTTCGGCTGTCTCCGGTTTCTTGTTGGGAACTCTCACGGTTCTCTGCTTCCTAGGTTCTTTTTCTTTTATTTGACCTGACTTCGCAGCCAGAGGAGGTGCGTTGATGTCTGCGGAGCCATCAAAAAATGAGTACGGCTTGACACGTATCATGTTGGGTGCAGACTTCCAAACGTCTTCTCTGTCGTCGATAATGCAAACCATGGTGTCGCCACAAGGAAACAAATTCCTGCAAAATATGAGAAGAATAGATTTGTTCCATTTAAAAACCATCCACTCGTGAATAGTACGTATGAGGAATGAGCATACTTTAGGTTGAGAGTCTTGAGATTCGGATGGAAACATTCATCCCTCGAGAGTATTCGATGCTGGAAATATTTTCTCTCCGGATCCAGGTACCCAGCTATCGCATGAGCGTAGGACCTCACTCCGAACGTGCAGATGTGGAGTTCGTAGTACTCCGAGATGCTTTTTAAGAATCTTTCGGTATGTGGCCGTAGTTTTGTATGGTACCACCACTTCCTTCCTTCTCTACCATGTTGCAATTGGAAATGATAAACATCCTAAACAGAAGTTTGCAAAACAAAAATAAATAATATCTGATCAAATTATAGAGAACTAATTCCAGTGTAACCTTCAAATTTGGAGGCACATTGTCATTTGTGGTGTGGATGATTGTCTGATCCAGATCTACAAGAAGAGCTAGACGCTTCCTTTGCAGGAGTACATTCTTGTCTTTTCTCCCCAGTTCCAAGGCATTCTAATTAAAAATTTCACGACTTAATGCCAGGTAATGCACTTCTAAACCCTTAATATTTACCTCTTCAGAAACTAGTAGATCTGGTACACAGTGCATCATTGCTACAAATTTTGTGGATGGACCTGTTGCAGCCTGACTGTAAGATTTTGTTGTAAGTCACGATATATTTAATTTTTAATTAAAGAAAACAGTTCACCTTTCCATCATCATCCCACAATCTGCACAGACATTCCTCCAAACTGTTGTGTGAGAACACTTTTCCATTATCGCCAAGACATCCCTGCAAAAAACAAATAATCAATTTCGAAAATCTGTGACAGTGCAAGCACCATTACGTAAGATTCAATTTCGTTATAGATTGTACTTTAAAAGCGTTACCCCGGTTTAACAGAATCATTTTCTTTCTTCACTATCTTCGTGATGAGGCCTGCAAACTGACTCCTCACTTTGTTTAATTTTAAACCTTTACATTCGCAGAGGATGTCATTTTCCGTAACTCTTCGCCCTTCTTGTACTTTCCATTTCGTAATAACACCAGGATTCAGATCGTTATAAATCACTTCATGAATCATTTTCCGTCGGTTAGCGGTATAAAAACAAACACTAATAGACAATTGAGATGTGCCTGAAATGCCGACTGAGCTCAGGAGACGAGTAAGCAATTTAAAGTTTTATTGAATAAAAGTTTGCGCTGGACCTGAGAATCAAAAAATGCTGAATATGTTTGTAAATAAATGATGATACCTTTGACATAAATTTTCACTTTTTATTTCGCGGATCCGTTTGCACTGCATTTATTAATTCGATATTCTATGTTGTACATGATCAAATTATTTGCACTCTTAATTGGTTTTAATTTTAAAAGATGTGCATTTCATTATTATAAATTGCTTTAAAATTCTTCCATTCAAATCAACTTCTCACGCAATTTAAAATTTAGAAATTGAACGAAATTCATGCTTTTTTTACTTTAGTTTTATGGTCGCTAACATGTAAATCAATCACCAAAAACTTATTTTGTTTCTATGGTGCCGTAACATTTTTCTTTTTTATGAGTAACTTCTGTCAAAGTTCCTTTCCAGACTCTTCCCTCCTGAAAGCATGACTTTGTTTTCCTCCAAAGTGTTTCCATCAAAACCCTCGTCGGTATTATTTTCAACCAAAACCAGCAACGCAACCAGACATGAAACTGCAGTGGCTTCCTTATGTCCTCAGAATTCCATTAACGTAATTGTTGAATATTCGTGAACTATTATGACGGAGTAGTTGAGTTTCTAGATTGCCTTAACTAGTTCCTATTTATCTCTTTATAGACATTGTTTTTGGCCCTACCTATAAGTGTATTCAGGGTTACAACATTCGAAAGATTGAATCGTTTAATAAGGATAATCAGAAAACCCGAGTGCAGCAATACGTTGTCATTTCATCACTAAACAAAGAATATAGAATGTCGGTTCTTGTTGATTAAATGTTAATAGTGTCAAGTGTCAATTTTTTTAAATATAAACGTAAACACAAACAAACACAATAACAAAACTTGAGAAGAAAAAAAAAGAGCGAAAAAAGTCGGAGAGTCAAAAGGTCAGTGTTCTCTTTTTGGTCCTGGGTCCTACTGTTTCAAACAGTGGTTTCAGTGAGATATTCGTCATCTTCCTCTAGGAGGTCAATGAGCATGAGTTGGTCCTTTTCTTCTTCCATGGGGCTTCTTCTGGCTGGAACTGCTATCAAGGCCAGTGTTGCCAATATCGAAGTATCGGTTTCGCGGCGATAGTGTCGATAATACTTTTTTTGCGAAAATGTCTGTATCGTCGATACCTTTAGCCGACAGCATCAAAAATAGTATTATCTTTGGTTGTTGTTGCTATGTACCCATCCTATAAGTTATTTGTTTTTATGTCGAATTTATCGCTTAGGCGTTGGAAGAACATTACAAAATGGAGAGTATTTGCGCCTGAAGAATTTATTGCTGGAAGACGGTGGAAGTCTTTTGATATCGGTTAATCCTTTGTTGCATTAGAGAAAGGCGTAAAACATTTGAAGAAATGCCAAATAACCATAGACGCTCCTGCAACATTGCTCAGCAATTAGCTTAGCAGTAAAGTACTGGCACAGTGATGAGCTTCAGGAAACACGGATCTTGTTCGCATTGAGGTCAAGAGAAGATGCCAAGTTGAAAGAGGGTCAGAATTCCTCTGACCAATCATCTATGCAGACAGGGGAATAAGCCTGTAACTTTTTTCTGCGGAAATCGACAGATATCCGTCAGATGTTTCGTCAGTGTTACCGGATCTTAATAGCTATCTGAACATTCAGTGCAAACAATGAAATTAAGTTTCTATAGCTGATCCTCCAACACCGTGACGGTTTTCAACTCATGACTCATTTCATAACTCATGAAATATTGTCAGAACTGCAACACCAACAAAATTGAAATGCAAAGATTGAATTTTCAATAAATTTGATAAATGTTACCGACCGCATCACTTTTGTATTTCCTGGTATTAGTGAGTAAACGATATTGTCAGCTTAACCCAAGTCTTTATTAACCGAGTCGAATAATCTCGAAATTCAGCGAGGACGAATTACTCAAGCATAACGTAAACAACTTTAAAAATAATTGTATAGCATTAGTTATATCTGTTAACAATTTTTAAACATATGTATCTTTTAATTATATGTCTTAAAAATCTAAACATTGAAAGTATTTGGTGCGTTCAATATGTCCAATTTGTGTCAATAACCTAAACGAAAGAAGTTCTTTCAGGCAGCCTATTTTTACTAATGCAGTAGTAACGACTTTCGTCGATTGCGGAAGCCGCAACAAATATGAGTCGCTGATAAATTATTTTTATCCCGCTCCTCCATCCCATACTCCTTCACAAATCTCAGACCTCCCCCCTGAAAAAAAAACATCAAAAAACAGCCCGAACTAAAACTCTATCTATTTTCTGATTAAACTAACTTTAAAAATACACTTAACTGAAAATTTTATATGGCGCCAAATCTTAATTTTTGTATGATGATTTATGTAAGATATACATATACATAGATTTGTTTCCCTTCCGCCTCAAACTTTATGGACGGGCGGTCCCATTGATACTTGATATTATTCTAAATATTACCAGTGTTTCTAAAGTTCTTCATTCATAAAAATAGGCTGCCTGAAAGAACTTCTGTTTAGGTTATTGACACAAATTTGACATATTGAACGCACCGAATATTTTCAATGGTTAGATTTTTAAGACATATAATTAAAAGATACACATGTTTAAAAATTGTTAACAGATATAACTAATGCTGTATAACTAATTCGAACTGGAGTAATTCTAACTGAAAAGATGCCGGAAAAGCACTGCATCATAAGCACTGCATCATAAAATTATTGACAATGCGCGCAGTTATTCCTCATCACCAATCTCTTCTCAGAAGCAGCACAAGTCCAAAAAATCTGCAGTCATTTTTGTGCCAAAATCCCCCGGTCTTTTTTAAATAATCGTCATTATTATTGCTGAATGCTGCCAACGCGTTTCAAGCTTTAAGCTCTCAATTCAGATGAATATTCAGCTGTTAGTTTAAGAGGAAGTTACACAAAGTAGTTCTAACACCCAGGGCATACGAGTTTGAATCAAATTGATTTTACAAGTTAAATTATCCCTATTTATCAAAAAATTAGAATCAACAGGATAACTAGAAAAATCGAAAATGAATGACGAGGTCCTAATGAGAGACTTTATGACAAAAAGATCCCGCATGAAGAACAAGCACTTTTTCAAGTCACATTTCAATAACCGGTGGTTCTTGCTTACAGAGAGTTTTTTGAATTATTACGACGGAGACCTGGAGGTATATTCAAGTCTATTTTTGCATGTTCTTTAATGCGTCAAATTACTTTGGGGCGATATGATCTTCAAGACGATATTTACTCTCAGACATATATTTCAATAAACTAAATTCAAAACGCAGTACAATTTCTTAGAATGGACCTGGCAATCTGAAGGGATCGATCAAACTATCTGGCGTAACAGTTATTGAGAAAGTTCAAGGTTTCAACAAAAACTACTTGATGCAGGTACGTTCCCCCTACAAATTTATGAATTTAAATCCTTTTGACCTTATTCTTAATAATTTAGGTCGGACACCAAATTGTGAATCCAGATGGTTACGAGTTTTGCAATCTTTACATTTCTTGCGTTCACGAAAATCAGCGGGAAGCTTGGATTCAAGCTCTTCGTGATGGTGAGGTTCTATCGGATTTGTGATCAATATTTGATCTTGTTCAATCAACACCTTTGTTCACTTTATCCAATGTTTTATCGAACTTAAGACTTATTGACTTATTTCACAAATTCATAAAAATCAATTAGGATTGATTTTCACTGTCAATACATTTTCATCATTCTTAAATTTGACAGTCAGGATCGCAATATTCTAAAAAAAAAAGAAGATTAAATTACCTTTTAATTTAATTAAATTAGCCTGCTTGGCCAGAGGATGCACTCTAAGCACAACCTATCACGAAGGGGTATGGCTGAAAAAGTCATATATTTGCTGTGGTAACGAGGACAGAAATAGTAAAGGTTGCAAGAAGAGGTCATCTGTCAATTCTGGCTCTTTGAACCAATTCAAGTCAGCATAATTCATCTATTTTCGCAATTAAGTTGATTTTTATAAATGATTCTGATGATTTATGATATGACAACTTCAGATGGTATTACGCTGACTTCTCCAAAGTTCAAGCCAAGGAGTTACTTCTAAAGGATGGGAGGGAAGGTTGCTTCTTAGTTAGAGACTCCAAAAGAGTTGGACTTTTGGTTCTGGTTGTCTTAACAAAAAATAAAACTAAATCCATAGACAAGCAGAGGTAAAAGTATATGTAATGATAAAGTGACATAATTACTTAATTGCGAGTGATTAACCATTGACCTGAAGATCTGAAGAAAAAAGCGCTCTGCAGTTTCACATCAAAAGTGATGATAAAAAAAGATACTATTTGACAAAAGACCAGGTCTTTAACACTGTGGATGACCTCATTCAATATTTCCAATGCAACAGCTCAGGTACAAAAGGACACATGGGAATTTTTTTAAAAAAATGATTTAACTATTTGTACATGTTTGATGTTAGTTCTACCTTGTCGCTTGAAATGCTACCCAAGGGATCTTGAAGATTTTTCTGATTTGGGTGAGTTGACGTTTAAAATTTCAGGATGTGACTGAGATTCATAAATAAATAAACTTCGACGATTCCCGCAAATATAGTTTCTGAAGTGATCAAAAATGGGGATCTGCTTTTCATGGAAGAAATCGGACACGGGCAGTTTGGGGTGAGTTTGGAAATATTCATATATCTATGCTTCTGATTATGATCGAAGAAAGGTGAAAATTTTATTAAGATTTATTCTTGTTGAGTTTATTAATTTAGGAAAAACTAAATCTCCTTGTTTTGTGTCTGTCTGGTGTTTTTCTTTCGTCATCCGAGTTTGCAAAGATGACTTAGAACGAAATTGAAAGTCGGATAAATTTCTTTCATTTTCGACTCTGTTGAATAGATTTCAATATCACCTGTTTGATCCATCCGTTTGAAACGAAATTCAGCTTTTTAAATCTAGATTTTATGATTTTGATTTATGCTTCATGTTCTTGAAAGCCAAATGCTTGCATTGGAGTACACGGCCTTACTGATAATTAACGGTTTAGACGGAGTTTGGATATGTCTGCTCCTCAACCATTCCTCTGTTCACATATGATGCAATGATTCAATTTAAAGGAAATAAGTCATCTTATATATGTTATATATGTTTGATTTAAAGAAATGGCAATAGTCTTGAAAGTAAGCCCATCCAATATATTTTCAATGTGACATCCAATTGAAAGGAACATTTTCTGCACCAATATCCCTTTTTATGAGGTCTTTATTATTACATAACCGTAACTGGTTTATTCTGCGTTGAATCTGTTACAATGTAAATACATTGTGATATTGATATAATGCGGGCCTTATGCAACAATGATATCGTTAGAATTTTGATTTACGTCTGATTTCGATTGCAAAGCTTCTAAATTCGTGCATTTTATACTGCTATTCATCGAGAAACCCTTGCCTGACAATCACTCTGGTATGCACTTTCAATGTCTTCCTCCTCATGAATTTTGAAACGCGTGAGGAACCTGCCTAGAGCTTTATTCTCATTAATAATCCTCTCTGATTATTAAACAAATTAATATAATAAGGATATAATAAATAAATAAATAGATAAATAAAGATAAACACATTATAAACATTTTGTTACATGGTATAGTCTTGAAGCGTGTTTTATATGACATTTTTTTAACACAAATTGTAAAACGTGTATTTTACAGTACGATTAGATAAAGTGCATTTTATAAGCAAGATATCTTGCATCTTATATCTCACTTCGTGAAAATACGACAATAGCAATATGTTATGCATTGGTCCTGTTGTCTTCATTTGATCGCATTGAAAGTGGATTTTGTTTCTTGATTTCCAGATGGTCACAAAGGCGATTTATAAAAACAGAGAAGTTGCAGTTAAAGAACTCAAGGAAGATGTTCGCATGGAAAAGCAAGAGTTCATAGATGAAGCCAGATTCATGATGTTAGATGTTAGATAATGAAAATAATATTGTACACTTTTGATTTGTGATTTTATCATTTTTTATACTCTTAGATCGTTTGATCATCCAAACCTTGTGAAATTGCTAGGCATCTGCCTCACACAACCTATAAAAATTGTGACAGAATATATGAAACACGGTGAGACCTAATTTGAGATAACCTTTAATCGACCTGATTATTTTAAAATTATTTGACTAAAGGAGCCTTGGCACAATATTTGAAAAAATACAAAGATATACTGGCACTGGATACTAAGAAAAACATATGCTTGCAAGTGTGTTCGGGTATGAAGTATTTAGAAAGCAAGAAAGTAATACACAGGGACCTGGCTGCAAGAAATTGTCTTGTAGGTGAAAATCAAGCGATAAAGATTTGTGACTTTGGGCTGTCGAGGTTAATAATTAAAAAGCATCCAGGTATACTATGTTTATACGAACATTATTTCTTCTGATAGGCGAGTGATTGATGATGAATACAACAGCTCATCAGAATTTTATTTTTCTATACGATGGTCTGCTCCTGAATCACTGTTGCAAAACAAGTTTAGCAGCAAATCCGATGTTTGGTCATTTGGTATTGCTCTAAATTGTAGTTAATTTGAAAAAAATATCATCATTTCATTAAGTCACGTTTTCCGAAAGGGATCCTCATGTGGGAAGTGTTTGTTTGTGGTCAGACTCCCTACAATAATATCAAGGACAATAGAGAAGTCAGAAAATTGGTAAGTTCAGCCAATCTTAAACTCAAGCAGCCTGAAAACTGTCCTGACGACGTATACAGGATCATGCAGGATTGCTGGGAATATGTGAGTAACATAATAAAATAATTTTTGAAACAAGGGATGTTTTAAGCATAGGGAAAGAATATAAATTGTGCGGAATAGATAATAAATGGATATAACTTTGTTAAATTCATAATATCGATTCCTAAAATTTCTTTAAAAGAAAATTCAAACTTCTTTAAACAAAACTTTGTAGGAGCCAGAAGATAGGCCATCGTTTCACGAACTCATCAACAAATTTGAAACACAAATTTATGGAGAATCCGATGACATGTGAATTTATTTCTATGTAATTTGGTTAACCACATTTGCCAAGAGGCATTATTATTATATTTTATTTAACATTTAATTGACACGATGACTCAGAATTGTATGAGAAAATGACAGCCAGAGTCTTTGCCTCGGATTTAACTGCTTCTCGTTTGGATTCATCAGTAAATGATTAACAACGTTTAAATTTGCGAATGTCATTTGGACAGATTTTGTTCTGCACAACAAGACGTATACCTGTTCACTTTATTAACAATCAAACACACTTATTTAAATTTAATAGCATTTGGAACAAAAGGGTTTACAATTTTTTAAATACAAGTTCGATGGAAATTAATTATAATTACTCAAAAGAGAAAATTCAGTATTTCACCTATCGGTTTACGGAAAATTCACATAAATTTATATCGATTATACTCGAACAGATGACTAGCAAAGGTATTAGGAGGTAGTACCGAAGGTATTGTAGTATCATTCTTACTCACAATCATTGCCTTTCAAAGACTCGCGTTTCGCTTTCCAAGATTCTCGCATCTTTGCTATCAACCAAGAATTCACGTTACCTAGCTATCAAATAATGTCTTTTTTATTAAAGATTGTCATTCATTCGCAAAAAAAAAAGAATTTTTGAATTTAGGAAATAAATTGTTGAAAGATGCATATATTAGTAATACAGGGCCCGTTGAATGAATTGAAGCATAATTAAATTTATCAGTGTCATTAATGAAGGCTGTTTCTTCATAATACTTGAAGGTATCACAGGATCTTTACCTAAAAACAAAATTAAGTATTGAAAAACCATGAATTCTGCAGAAATGTACAACAACATCCTGTTGCACCACTCTTGATCATATCATCTGTCGAACGCTAATAAAAGCCACTTAATACGTCTAACTTGGGTTAATAAAGCGCTCGAAAAATCTGCTCTTTGTAAAGAACGAGAATGATATATTGTATTGTAAAAGCTCCAAATTGTAAATGTCTCCATGGTTAGCCTGATTGCTTAGGTAAAGTTTTACGGCCTCATAACTATAATTAATTAATGCTATTAGTAATGTGGGAAACGATTGGAACGCTTATAAATCTAAGCTAACCCTTTTCACAACGGTAATCAACTTTCAAATATTTTGGCGTTCCGGGACATGGATCTTGAAACAATGATGGTTTGACTTGGATCAAGCATTTGGATTGAGATTTAGAGCACCTTAATCATAAATAAACACTGCTATAAACTAAATTGATTTTAATTGCAAAAACAATGAACTGAAATAGACTCAAATGCATGAAAAAAAACAGAATAAATCTAAATGTAGCCTATGTAATTCAACACTCTAAATTTCTTTCGCCTGTGCCAAAATTACACTACCAGTTACAGCTACAGACTGTACCTTTCATTAAATCCGAAATTTTTCCCCACATCATTATCTACACAACCCAATTGCTTCTCAGATCTTGTACTTTTCAATTGACAGACACGTTTAATTAGAATTCTTACGTTACTGTTCGTCGCTTTCTACATTCTTCTACGTCCCTATTTACGATTTACTAGTGCAGGGTGAAACGATTTCAAACGAACAAGTGACATTCGCATATAATGATATAATGATTAAATATTTCAAATTATTTTAAAGTAAGAGGTGCTGCCCAAATAATTGTCACTTGAGTTTATTTGAAACCGTTGGCATCAAAATTGGAAATCCAACGACTCGATTAATATTTTTTCAAATGAAAAAATTTCAAATTCATTACACTAACATAGTTTTGACAGTTTCCAGAGAAGAAGATGAACATTTGAGGTTCCACTGGTCACTTTTTTCCCCTTTGTTGCACGTGGTGGTGTCCCATCGACCATAAGAAGCATCTCTGAGTTGAATTTTTTCTCCTTCCAAGCAGTTTATATGAGCCTCGTCATTGTCGCAAATCGTTATTAAATCTTTTTCTTTCTTGGAGTCTACCAAATAAAGTATTCGAAGTGTCGGCTTTTGACAAATATCGAGAAAGATAAATTTATTAGTAAAAATTAGAAAAAGTATAAAAAAAAAGAACCCGTAAATTCAACATTGATAACCCAACTGCTTGGCTCATAATTAATGTTATTAGTAATAAATTAATTGGTTTAATGCCATGCTGAAACATTCACAAATCTATCCTAACCTTTTAGACAAGTGTAATCAACGCTCAAATATTTCGGCGTTCCGGGACATGGATCTTGAAACAATGAGGGTTTGACTTGGATCAAACATTTGGATTGAGATGTAGTGCACCTTTTTTCAAATAAATAAATGCTTCCTTAAGTTAAATTTTAATGTCAAAGACAGTGAACTGAAATACACTCGAATCTATAAAAATAAACGAATAAATATAAATTTAGCCTATATAATTCATCATTCTAAATTTCTTCCGCCTGTGCCAAAATTACATAACCAGTTTCACACAGTACCCGTCACAAAATCCGAATTCTCTGTTCTTCAATACCATTAAGTATACGGTCCAAGTCTTGTACATCTTCCATCGACCTTGGCAGGCATCTTTTGTTAGAATTCCTACGTTAATTCTCGTCGCTTTCTACATTTTTCTACGTCCCGATTTACGATTTACATTCATTATCCATGACACGAATCTGTATTAGCAGTCATTGGAAAGCTTGAACCACTATTTAAAATAAAGAGACAATTTTCGAATGGTTCATATTAGTTCAGGGTGAAGCGGTTTCAAATGAACAAATGATATTCGCCTGAGGATAATGATTAAATATTTCAAATTATTTTAAAGTACGAGGTGCTGCCCAAATACTTGCCACTTTAGTTGATTGGAAACCTTTACGATCGAAATTGGATATCCAACGAATCGATTAATAATTTTTCATATGAAAAAAATTGTAAATTCATTACACTAACATGGATTTGACAGTATCCAGGGAAGAAGATGAAGAACATTTGAGGTTCCACTGGTCACTTTTTTCCCCCTTGATGCACGTGGTGGTGTCCCATCGACCATAAAATGCATCTCTGAGTTGAAGTTTTTCTCTTTCTAAGCAGTTTATATGAGCCTCGTCATTGTCGCAAATCGTTACCAAATCTTTTGCTGTGAAAAAAATAAAAATTTGCAATTTCAACTAGCTTTGGGGTTTTTTGATGTTAGTGTAGCTGGTGTTACTTATAACTTACTATCCAGGAATTACCTGGGATGATTAAACACAATATTTCCTGAAAGCCACGCTAATGATAAAATAATATTATTCAATGGTTGCATATTATCCATCATATTATTTTAGAGGAAGTTTGCCCTGCTACTTTAATATAATCTGGGTTTTATCTCTTGAAGTCTATCAAATAAAGTATTCGAAATGTCGGCTTTTGACAAATATCGAAAAAGTTAATTTTATTGAAAAAGTATAAAAAAAAAGAACACGTAAATTTAACTTTGATAACCCAACCGCTTGGCTTTATTTATTCAGCTTCCTAATCATAATTAATGTTATTAGTAATAAATTAACTGGTTTAATGTCATGCTGAAACATTCACAAATCTATCTAACCATTTAGACAATGGTACACAATTTTCAAATATTTCGGAGTTCCGGGACATGGATCTTGAAATAATGAGGGATTGACTTGGATCAAACATTTGGACTGAGATTTAGAGCACCTTTTTTAAAATAAATAAACACTTCTTTAAGTTAAATTTTAATGTCAAAGACAATGAACTGAAATACACTCGAATCTACACAAATAAACGAATAAATATAAATTTAGCCTATATAATTCATCATTCTAAATTTTTTTCCGCCTGTGCCAAAATTACATAACCAGTTTCACACAGTACCCGTCATAAAATCCGAATTCGCTGTTCCTCAATACTATTAACTACAAGATCCAATAGCTTTTCAAATCTTGTACATCTTCCACCGACCTTGGCAGGCACCTTTTGTTAGAATTCAAACTTTACTGCTCGTCGCTTTCTACAATTTTTCTACGTCCCGATTTACGATTTACATTCATTATCCATGACACGAATCTGTATTAGCAGTCATTGGAAAGCTTGAACCTCTTGAAATAAAGAGACAATTTTCCAATGGTTCATTATAGTGCAGGGTGAAACGGTTTCAAATAAATAAATAATATTCGTCTGAGGATAGTGATTAAATATTTCAAATTATTTCAAAGTACGAGGTGCTACCCAAATAGTTACCACTTGAGTTTATTTGAAACCGTTGAAATCAAAATTGGAAATCCAACGACTCGATTAATATTTTTTCAAAAGAAAGAATTTCAAATTCATTACACTAACATGGTTTTGACAGTATCCAGGGAAGAGGATAAACATTTGATAGTCCACTGGTCACTTTTTTCTCCTTTGTTGCACGTAGTGGTGTCCCAGCGACCATAAGAAGCATTTCTGATTTGAAGTTTTTCTCCTTGGAAGCAATTTATATGAGCCTCGTCATTGTCGCAAATCGTTATTGAATCTTTTGCTATGAAAAAATAAAAATTTGTAATTTTAACTAGCTTCATGGTTTTTTGGTGTTGTATGGCGTTATGTATAACTTACTATCTAGGAATTGCATAGACTATTATATATAGAAAAAAACCAATGAAATAAAATTATTCAGTGCCTGCATATCTTGCAATATTATTGCATTACATTATTTCAAAGAATGTCAGAGAGCCACGTATTTAAATTTATGCAAACTCAGTAAGGGCATATAATAAAGATAACTAATAAACTTTCAAAAAATAAAGAAACGATTTAATTAACATAATTCTTTCCTAATCTTATTATAGTATCAAAAGTTTGTGAACACTGCGATTAAATAACATTTTCTATATGGAAAGAGACTGCCTTCGCAAGTACCATTTTTCCTGACTGCATAAATGCATCTTTATTTTTACACGAATATGATAATCTGGACCTTATTTTTCCATCACCGCTCAACTTTTTAGTCTAGATAGTGTTATTAGTACCCATACTGTATACTAGACTATACAGAGTAGTCTTGATATCTAAAAGGTAGAAATAGGCAATTGCATATTAAACTTGAGCCTTTTAGATATTAAAAGACTGTTAAAACGCTAAGCTCAAGCTTAGAACTAGCTGCAGATGGAGGATTTTGAGAGAATCGAGATTATCTACATAAGTGACAAAAGCCAATTCAAAGTCGGTTTACTGTGGATTTCAGATTCAGGATATAGGGTAGGATCTTGGCAGGGTAAAATAAGCAAGTTCCAGGTTTCAATAATGGGTTCAATTTTATAATCTACCAAATCCATCGTTAATACTCTGAGCCTCTTTGTCTTCCCAAAACCACAGGTACCAGGAGCTAATGCCACAGCTTAAAGGCTCGCTACGCTACATAGTGAACGACCGGGGACCCCGGACCCGGCTGAACCCCGGCCTTTTTTACCACCGGGGTCCCGGCCCCGGCTTTTTAACATTCCCCGGCCCCGGTCCCGCCCCGGCTTAAATTCAACCGGGGTTTAGCCGGGGGTAAACAAAAGTCGAATTTTTAGCTTTGTCAACTTAAATAAAATTTATTCATCATCCGACGAATCATAAAATATATCGTTCGGAGAGTTAAAGTCCTCAGGTACAGCCGGCAAATTAGTGGAGTACGATAGAGCTCTTAAGTTATACTTAATGAATACTAAAGTTTCAACATTTTTGGGCAACAGTCTAATTCTCCCTTTTTGAATAGACTGTGCCACTTTAAACTCCCGTTCACTATCACTTGAACTGGGAGGTGGGCTTAGGTAAATCCTTGCCAGCTTCGCCAAGCCTGGTAACTCGCTCCTGTAAATTTTCCAGTAGGCCAGTGGGTCATCCGTTCTATTTATGCGCTTTTTTGAAAGGTAAGCCTCCAATTCCCTCTCTGCTTCGGGTGCTTTCTTTCCCGTAATTTCGGAAGCTTCTTCTCTCAATACTTCTTCCCACAGGTCGTTGTCCTTGCTTGAATGACCCTCCTCTGATCCTGAACAAGATGCAGGCACCCTCCCATCAAAAGGAACCTGAGAAAGTTTTCTTAACTCGATGGAGTTAAATAAACATCATCGGCTGGAACCTGGAATGATGTCCTTAAAACTATGAGTTTTAAAAAAATTACCGTTTAACTTTCATCACTATGGCCTTCACAAAACAGTAATCAATTAGTATTCAAAAAGATTTGATTTTCATGAGATTCCATCAACGATTTAATGTTTTTCTAAGTTTTCGCAACGGAGCGTGGAAAAGTTGTCGTTGTGAAAATTTTTTTTTATTACAGGTTTTACAGAATCTCTTTGACATAATAAGCATACTTATATATTATTTGACGTTTACAACATGTTTAGAGAATAAAAGCACCGTTAGTTAACGTTATTATAGATGGCCTCCCTAACCCCGGCTTCAACCCCGGCCCCGGCTAACCCCGGCCCACCTGAACCCCGGTCCCGGCTGCCCCCGGCAACCGCTCCCCCTACCCCGGTCCCGGCCCCGGTCCCGGCTAAAATTGTCGCCCCGGTCGATCACTAACGCTACACTAATTGGAGTCTCTAAGCGGAGTCCAGCTTCTATGAACTCATTTGAATCCCAACGGAGCGCATAACAACATAGAAATAAAAAATTTTTTAATCTAACTACACGATAACAAAACCTACATTTAACTGAAACCAAGGATATCATAAATATCACGAGTAGCTTCATATTGCCAATAACTGTCGAAAACATTGATGGCAGAAATTTTGTTTGCAACCATCTGTAAAAAATGCTGACATAGTAATCGAAATTGTTTGATTTGTAAACACTTAACTCTTTAATGAAACCTATGGCTCAGACAGAGGCCAATAGACCGATCACAGCTGTCCATTGTGTAACCATTAGATGGTCTTATTAAACATATTAGCCAACTTATTTCTAGGCTCTATACAACTCTTTTTAAAAAAAGTAAAAAAAGTAAAAAGTAAAAGTTATTTTAGGCACTTTAGAAATCTCACGTTTTACTTTTGGCCATGTTTTTTGTTTGTTTTCGATTGGCATACTCCGTCACCTCAATTACATTATTTGAATTGAAATCATATTGAGCATAGAAATCTCGAAAGTGGCTAAATCAAAGTCTATCCTTTTATATGCTGCATTGATCCAATTATTCAATACAATTCTCACAAAATTAAAAGAAAAAGACAAAATAAAAGATAATTAGTCGAGAAAAATACATTTTGAACAAACCATGATCAGTTAAAGTCGTGGTCTTCCAAATACTCCACAAGCAAGAAAACTGAGGCAGTCCATTAGTGTTAGGAGGAAAAGTGGAAAATAATGCCAAACCATATAGGTGAAATTTGTCTATAAAGCTGCAGCTTATAATTTCGTACCTAGTCGTTTTGATAAAGATTAAAAACGAACTTAATTGTAAGTAAATTGACTTTATGCTGCTCAACTCGCCTGAAAACCGCATATTAAGGATTTTAAAAGTCAAGGACTAAAGTTTGCATTTGATCTCCATAATGAGGGTTGCTAAAGGCGTAGTTCTTAAGTTAGGTTCGGAAATCAAAATAAACGACATATAATCGTTGAAGCAAGGTCCCACAGGGGCTTTTCGTGACCAGTGTAATTAGTGGAACTTATAGAGGATATAGAACGCTCGAATGGCACCATATGTACTCAAAAACCATCAAGCGAAAAATATAGTTTATGGGATCTTCCTTGATGTCCCAAAGCACTGGACATCACATAAAGAGAACCAAAATATTTGTAAAAACCCTTATCTGCAGATCAGTTCATCAAAATCTTCTGAAGAGCATTTTGAGGGTTGTTCGTCAACAAAAACCAAACCGACTCCAAACTCAATAATTTGCAGGCTTTATTTACCATATCAATTTAAAAGCAAAACAATTTTCAATGATAAGACTCACAACCAACGCACAACCTGGTCCAAAATAAGTTAAAATTGAAACAAATGCGCAATAAAACGTTGGGAACAAATCGCGACAAATGCAATCACGAGAAGATGGTCCGAGTCCACAAGAAAACGTATCATGATCAGTTAAGGTCGTGATCTTCCAAATACCGATACTCGAACATGAACTCGTCCTGTTGCCTCTGAGCCCAGGACTCGAAGTCAAAGAACAGGTAGGAGCCCTGGTCACCAACGGGGTACGAGTTAGGCTTGGAATATCGACCGAGCACAAAGTAACGCACCTGTTCGAACTCCTCCGTTATTATTTTCGGTTCCTCGAACCTCTGAAACCACATGAGAAGCTTCGTGTGGAACCTCCAGGATTTCAGCTTCAATGCCTTGGCAGCCAGATACTGAGCCTTTGTGCCCTTTTAAGATAAAAAGGCACTGAAGTATTACTTTTAGTTGACAGGGAATGATTTGAAAATATCTCCAACCTCCATGTAATAGAAGATGAAGAAGAGAGTTTCAATGTGGAGTTGATTGAAGAACTCGATAGAATCGTAGACAGGAGGACTGTACGGAGTATAGTAAGGAGGAACGTTGCCCGGACTCCGCGTCAGACCGGACCTGTAATGATAACGATCTGCAAAGTTACTAGAATTCTCACAAAGGAGAGAAAGCGTCAAACAAAAAATTAACAACTTATTCCAAGAGAAACAAAAAAAAACATTCAAATTTCACCTGTGCTTCTCAGAATCCACTGGTTGGGGCAACCGATGGAGTGCAGATTCGACCATGACCAGCTGGAGTTTCTGAACCTTGTCAAGGGGCTGTTGACCCAGAGGAGAAACGCCAAGGAGCGGATGGACGTGAACCGTCTTCGAGGCGGACGAGGTTGTGGAGGGGCACAGGAAGTGGAGGGAAGCAGAGGTCAGGAAGCGAGAGGTTCGACTCGCATGGTCGGCGAGTGCCAAAGAACCGAGGTCGGGGGTCACGCAGGAGGCGTCGTTTGTGTCGCGAGCGTCGCCAGGAAACACGCAACCGGATCCCTGTGACGTGGAATTGACACGTGTGACCGTGGCAACATCAAACGGAATGAGAGAAACACGACGAACCTGCAATCTGCTCGGAGTTTTCAAGTCAAAGATTCCTTCGCATTCGGACCGACCGTTATTTGCGGCCGCAGACAGCGACAGTTGCTTGAGTGACATGTGAGGGGAGGGGCTTGGCAGAGAATCGACGGAGGTAGAACTGGTCACCAGAGTGGTGAGTTCCGACATTGAGGTCACAGTGAAAGTTGGGGGAGTTGTGGTAATATTCAAAGGAGACGATGACGACGTCGACGACGATGATGATGATGATGACGACGACGACGAAGAAGAAGATGACGACGACGACGACAGTCTTGAGTCTGACAATGAGTTACTTTCTGAAACGAACAAAAACATTTAAAATTATCGACATCAATGGCAGAGTAAAGTAACGATTAAAATAAAATAATTATATTCAAATTTTTGACAGCAACGTTATTATAATCAAAATAAGGAAAACACAATAATTCACAATACTTCAATTTTTTTTTTATAATTATTATAATAATAAAAAAAAAAACACAAAAATAGAGCACTCACTGTTACTGACGTGAGAACTGGCCACTTTGGCATAATTTTGTGTCAACAAGGGAACCACAGCCTTCAACAAAGGGGTTGGTTCAGAACTGCCGTTTCAATGAAACAAACGCGTAGACTTTTTGAGATTTTGATTTAAAATGATTAGCAATGATTTTCAAATTTGACAAGTTTTTTGCAAAAACATCTCTGCATCCCTGCAGGCCATTTGGATAAATGTTTTTGTCCAAACGTACTTTTAAAATTGTCAACATTTGCAATTCTAACTGTAATTGCATGTCACTTATTAGATCACCCATAGGCAGGCAGAGCTTCAAGGGTGCTTTCATTTATATAGCGCTACTCCTTGAGTGCACTCGTGGCGATGAGTTGATTGAGAATACGCCACCCACTCAGCTATCCCCAATTAAATGTTTGAATAAACTTTTGCTTGCAAAATTTCCTACAAATGAAATCAAAATGATTCCCAGCTCCATCAATAAAGTTCTACCTTTAAACAAGCAGATATTTTTTCATCAATAATTTCATACTCGATGCAAAGAATCGTAAATCAACCTTTGAGACAGATATTTTATGATGTTGAATTCAACTCACGTGTTGGCGACGTAAACCAACGATGATGATGATCGCCTCGTTTCTTCTGAAGTACTTTTAGGAATCTCTATTGAACCCACTGCTCGAGGAATAACGAGTAATTTTGCAATTTTGTGGGGGTTTGTTTTCATCAATAATTGATAAACATTACTGAGAATTGATGACATAGTATTAGATAATTGGATTTTCTCTGAAAACTTTCTTGAAAATAATTTGTGATTATGACAATTGCCACCGTTATCACGGATATTATCACCTTCGTTAAAATGTTTGGCGTTGAAGTGGTGATTAGAAGAGCTTTTCGGAGCCTGATGGTGATGATGGTGGTGAGTCGGTCCATTCATCTGTTTCTGCAACAATTCCACAGTCACAGGAATATTTACAAAAAAAATAACATAAAATTAATTTTATTTAGTCTTTGATTTGTCCAAAGCTATCTTGTTTATTTGCCATCCATGCATGACGTATCATATTCTGAATGAATCACTCAAGACATCAATTTAACGCAAGAAACATTACCTAATGTTTTTTTAATTTGTTAATTAATAATGTTTCTGTTCTCTGTCACGCTTTATTATGTGATTAACTGGTACAATTTCAAAGGTTTGCAAAGCAATACTTAGATCATTTTATCTGCTGTTCTTTTACACAAGACTATATTGAAAGATATCGTACATGTATATCAATGTACATGATGATGATGTACAAATGTACTGAAACAACTGTCAACCCATCAGCAAACTAACTGAATCAAGAGACAAGAGAGACACCACTTTTGGTTTCTCTTCTTCCTGAAATTTGATTCCAAAATCTTCACTCGAATAACAACACATTAATTCGGAAAAACTCAAAGCAAGGAACTGGAAATTTTCTAACGGAGACGGATCTCAGCGGGTGGAAGGTAGGACTGCTGATCGGTGACGGGAGGCTGTCCCAACCGGCGTCGGACGTCTCGGAAATTCTCTCGTCTCCGTCGTAAGACAACTTTGACATCAACTTGCTGCCAAGGGCTTCGGACTCCTGAGGTTTTGAGATGATTTGACAAATTTCAACGTCAACTCGAAGGAATTCATCCAATTCGAACCTCGTCCAAGTTTAGCTCGTCATATAGAAACATCATGGAATCCTCAGAGGATATCGGATTGTCGTAACCCAGTGAAATGTAGTATTCCACGTTGTCCTTTATCTTGTTTATCTAATGTTTTGATTCAATCCTAAATTATATCTAGTCTCCAAAATTATGAAAACACTTTTAATTGATACACAGTTGAGTTTGACAAGAATCATAGGTGATGAAGATTCGACAAACCATTTGTAGGTCAAGAGCATCATTGTCAACTAATCTCATCGTCAATTCCAGCCTCCCTATGTGGAATCGATGCTGTTCTAAATGTTGTTTGTAGTTCTCAACTTGTTCAAGTTTCTGATCACAAGGTTATATTATTAACATGACAGTAATATTAATGATAATAATGATTATACGATAATTATTTCATTTAATTAAATACCTCCTTTTCAAGTTTCTTCTTCTTACTAACAATCGATTCCACTTCACTTTCAATCTGATCAACTTGCAAGTTCAGAGCACCAATTTGGCTCTGCAAATTGATTCCCAATTATACTTCTCCAGCAAAAAAAAAACAGACTTAATTAATAAACTCGATACAAACTGACAACCAGCTCCTTATGTCATCCTTCTCTTTTTCCTTTGGATCAACTTTAGCAGCTGCTCCCAATCCTACTGTTGAATATGCTTTCGTCTTTGTTTCTCTTTCGATAATTTTGAATTGCTCCATTTTCTGGAGGTAATGAAAGCAATTCAACCAAAACAGAACTTAGATGAGATAACAAGCTTCATCACTAACAAGTTCGATAAGCTTTTTGTGCTCCAAAAGGGAATTTTTATCCTTGATTTCATTTGATGCTAGCCAGTTTTTTACAAAATCTCTGAGCCTCTGCAGAACAGAAATTTCTCATTGCATTACGTGGGCATGTTAGATTGAATAATCCAATATCATTTGTGCCTTTTGATCCAATAAGCTTATCCAATCACAATAATTTTCAATCCTATGAATATTAAGTCAAAATTAAGTTTTGCCAATATTGTTTTTTGCTTTTGTGCTCTATGTTCACTGTATTATTTTATCAGAAGCTCTCTAATCACGGAAAATATTCAATGCACTGTCAAACTGTAAGGGTGAACTTCCAATAGCTATTACAATAAACAGGCTTATAAATTCAAAAATACTTGAAGCTTTTTTATCTCTTTCTTTAACTCAGCCTCCTGCTTCTCTTTCATGTTACAATTTGTAGCAGTACAAACCTGATTTGTGATCAAGCAGACGATTAACAGATGATCATCAGCAACAGTCATTAACTCACTTTTTCCCACATATCATCAAAAATTTCTATGCCTTCAACAATCTTTTTGAGAGTTCTCTCGATCTCGCCTGTAAGGTTTAAAAGTAAAACCGCTTTTAGATTGTTTTAATTGGCATCCTTGATCCTAAATATCTGTTCAGGTAGACAACACAGACACAGATAGACGCTGTTATCACAAACAGATATCAAGAGATTTACACTGTAGTTTTCTCTTGTCAGCCATTATCAACTTTGTGTATGTCTTCTGCCAGAGCCAAATACTAAGCGTAGCTTCTACTGAGGGCCATCTCCATCCGTATTTCAAATCAGTTAACAAATTCGATTTGTTTACCATCCGAGCAATCAACACTATGAAGATGGCGTCCGCACAGCTGTTTCTCAAGCGCAAGGGTAAGCCAATCGTACAACCATGAATTTAGAATATTACAGTCGCGTCATAAACGAGTTTGTTATCATAACTTTAAACATCTGCCTTGGTTCAAGTTAACAAAAATTATGCTTACAACGTCACCCCCGTCAATACTAGTCTGTGAATCGACACATACCCCGGCAGGACGAAGACTAGCAAGTATTTTCCGGTGAGCGTCGGGTTAACAAAACAATTCAGGAGGTCCTACGATTCAACCCGAAATAAAAGTTCAAGTGATTGAAACAATCAGGTGCAATTAAGGTTGTTGAACACACAGGCATGATGATGATTTGCACACACCATAAAGTTTCTGAAAATGGTTCAAAATTTATTTGAAATGAGACTCGGTGTAACAATTAACAAAAACTTGATGTTGAACAGGCAAATTTGGAGAATGACACAAAATCAAGCTGATTATAAAATAAAATAACAAAATATAAAAAAAAAGACAAAATAATCTAACGGATCCTCAGAAAATGCAGGAAATCAAATATCGAAATATGGAATGTCTACAAACTGGACAGAAAATAGATTGGCTTATGAGCACACAAATGATTCCCCAAATTGTGACTGGTAAGATGGGTTCCAGGTTTGGTCATGCATCATTGTAGCTTTCTAGGTCACTTGAGATCAGTGAATCAGGTTTGTTGGAGAACATCGAACTGAAATCCTTGCTGTTGTATCTAAAAAATTTTGAAGTTAAAGAATCGAACAGCAAGTTTTGACAATTGAAATGCATCACCTACGTCTGCAAGGTTTCTTCTCTGAGCTTCTTGTGAGTTGCTTGAAAGACAAAAAAAGAATAATAAAAAGAATGAATGGCAAACGTTTTAATGCAAATAAACGAAGCAAAGCTGTACGAAACTTTCAAGAATTAATAGGACGATATTTGTAAGGATTTTAAGTAATTTAACCTCTGAGATGATCCATCTGCTCATAGAGGACCTTTTTGATCTCCTCCACCCAATCCATCTTTTCATCTGACGAGGAAGCCACGAAACTCCAAACCTCGTTCTTGGACCACAACTCGAACCTTCGATCGTCTCCTCCCTTCGGGGACTCCACCAGAGGACCCACTTCGTCCGTCTGAATGTCCACGAGTAAACAAGTTCCTTTTTTAGAACATAGTGATGAAATAATGATGACACTAATAATAGAAAATAATGACAATGATGATAATAATAATAATAATAAAACATAAAAACCAATAGAATAAGCATTAAGAGAGGAATCTTCCAAGGTGACTCTCTCTCACCCCTCCCTTTCTGTTTGGCTTTAGTACCCTTATCAAATATGCTAAATAAATTAAAAGTAGGATATGAAATAGAACCAAAAGAACAAATATCTCATTTACTTTACATGGATGATCTAAAAATATTTACTAAAACAGAAACCCAACTTAACAAGGCCCTAACCACAGTCAAAACGTTTACTGATGACATTTGCATGGAGTTCGGTTTAGACAAGTGTGCCGTAGCTATAATGAAGAGAGGCAAGCAGATCAAAAGCCGAAACATGCCATTTGATGATCACAATTCAATTCAGAGCCTTAACGAAGAGGAGGCGTACAAATATCTTGGAATCGATGAGAATGGTGACATTAAACATCCTGAAATGAAGGAGAAAATAGCCAGGGAGTATTACCGTAGGGTGCGTCTCATTCTCAGATCAAAGTTGAATTCCAAGAACAAGTTATCTTTAATTAATGCTTTGGAAATTCCAGTGCTCACCTATAGCTTTGGCATAATTGATCAGAGAAAGTCTGAAATCGACAAAATGGATCACAAGACTCGAAAGTTGCTGATGATGCATGGACTTCATCACCCAAAGGAGATGTTAGTCGACTCTACATTAAAAGACGCAATGGAGGCCGGGGACTTATCCAACTGATGTCTGCCTACAGCCACTCCATGGTTAACTTGAGTGATTATATTGAACAGGGCAAAGACAGGCTCTGTAGTCTTGTCAAAAAGCATGAAGCAGGGAAGGCAAAATATTCTCTCCTTAAGGAAGCAAAAAATTAAAAATAAATATTTGCCTTTGCCCACAGTTCAAACATCCGTGAAAGAAATGTTAAAGGACAACATGGAGAAGGAGAGAATAAATGAATTGAGGGAAAAGACCATGCATGGACAATTCTTTTGTAACTTAGAAAAGCATTGCATGGACAAAGAAGCAAGCTGTGCTTGGTTAAGAAGCGCTGGGCTCAAAGGCAAAACTGAAAGTTTGATCATGGCAGCTCAAGACCAGACATGATATCATCAACGAATGATATTGAAGCAGCAGATAGATGGCAATTGCAGAATCTGTGGCAAGGCCCAACAAATGATAAGCCATAATGTCGGGATGCATTGTGTTAGCAGAAACTGAATATTTGCACCGACATAATAAGGTGGCCAGTTACATTCACTGGGTTGTATGCCGTGAGCTAGGATGGGAAGTTCCAAAGAAATGGTACGAGCACACACCCCAAAGTGTGACGAATATAAAAGATTGCACCATTCTATGGGACTACACAATTATCACGGACAGGAAAATATCGGCCAACAGACCTGACATTGTTATCCATGACAGGAAATCCAAGTCTTGCATGCTAATCGATGTTTCAGTCCCGGATGATAAAAACATCGCGCTTAAAGAAGCTGAAAAAATTAGCAGATACAAGGACCTGGAGATTGAAATTAACTGGATGTGGAAAGTGAAGTCTAAAGTCGTTCCGGTAATTGTAGGAGCGCTCAGAACGCTAAGAAAAGACTTTTCAAAGTATGTAGAGTTGATACCAGGACGACCAAAGACTTCGGAGATTCAGAAGATCTCCTTGCTGGGCACTGCCCACATTCTTCTGAGAGTTCTTGGGTGAATCACTGAGAGCACTACCAGTGCTCAGCATTCCTTCCTCAGCGGCAATGAAGCCAAGAAGAAGGAAAAATGTGTATATTATAATAATAATAATAATAGGTAATAATCACATTACCGATATGAGATGCAACAACAACAAAATTACGGTTATAAAAGGAAGCTTTAAATATGCTCCAGAAATATAATCACGAAATTACTTCAGACCATAGATGTAGGATTACCTTTAAAAAGTCAAGCACAAAAACAACAACAACAACAAAACCCCCAGAGCAGTCAGTTCACCTTCAGCAAGCACTTGAAAGCATAGGAGATGAGGTTAGTCGGAGAATCCTTCCTTTTGCAGAACAGGATGCACTTGTCGTAGAGGAAGACCTGTCTCTTGTGGAAGGTTTGCTTCATGCTGCTTCCTCTGTCCTTTCTCTTCTCCATGCTCACCTCTAAAGTGCCCTGGATTAGGAGCCTACCCTGATCCACCAGGTTGCCCTGGAAGTTTAAAGTTTTTTTTTTAGCTCTGGTTTTTATTCCTCTGGGAATATTTTTGATGCAAATATTAAATTGGTAGTTGCAATATTTGACTATAGATTTTCATTATGTGAGAATAAATAATGGTTAAGTATCAGGCATATAATTACAAGGTTCATGAAAATTAATAATTAAATTAATAACTCGTTCTAAAACATCAACAAGAAGAAGAAATATCATATCATTAAGGAATTCAAAGCTCACAGGGAAGCCAGTGATGGAGAGTTGATGCATGGAGTTGTTGACGTATCTGAGCACGTCGCAGATGGCCATGATCGCCCTCTTCAGATCGCTGGTCTCCGATTGGTTGGTCGTCATTCGGACCAATTCCTGCATCGAATTAAGCCGATAAAAAATCAATGCTTTCAAGATTTTCAGGGTTTGAGATGAAACATAGAAATGGTTTCAAATTGGGATCACATTGCGACCAGCATGGTGCTTTAAAATCACCCAGGCAGGTTCATCTAGTCCAACACTTATTACAATTATCTGTTATTAATTAATCACTTTTTATTTAGGAAATAATTTTATTTAAAACTCTTAAAATAAAAATGAAATATGAAACAAAATTAAATCGACTCACCTTCAACAGCAGGTGGTACTTTGTTATTCTTTGGACGGGTTTCAGGATGTAAGAACTGAATGGAAGAGGATGGTTAAGTCTTTTCTGACATTCCTGAATGGTTAATAAATATTAATTAGTTGAATATTAAATAGTTAATAAATATTAATTAGTTACCTTTATATAGCATTATATATATGAATGTTAATTATCTGTACTGAATGTGACTACTCACCCTGAAGAATGGGTTGTTGTCACCAACTTTTTCAATGAGATGCTCTGCTTGTATCTTGTTTTGGCAATAAATGCTGTACAGATTCAGTCTTTCCTTCTGTGAAAATGAAAATTTCATATTAATAAACATTATTATTATTATTATTATTACACCCTTGATAAATAATTAGAACCACACAATATAATCTCAACTATTATTATTATTATATATTACTATAATTAAGTATATATAAATTATTATTTTATTATGGTATAACTATTATTATTATTACTCCTTTAATAAACAATTAAAAGCACTAGTCTATAATATAATCTCAATTATGACTAGTATTATTATTATTATACCCTTAATAAATAATTAGAACCATTAGGCTGTAATGTAATCTCAATGAGGGCATGACCTCCAAATGAAGTGCAGAATTAATTAATTAAGAGGTTACAAAGGTTACTTAAACTTACATTTTCTACGAAACACTTTCCAACGTCACATGCTCGACTCTCGCAGGCTTCAAGACTTTTTAAAAATATCCTACAAAACATATCATTTATTAAAATTATTAATAATTTATTTTAAAATATCCTACAAGATCTATGAAAGATCACAAGTGTTCTGACAACTAGGGCTAATAATAATAATAATAATAATAATAATAATAATAATAATAATAATAATAATAATAATAATAATAATCATTAATAATGCTCTTATTAAGATCCTGAGAATGATTTCATATTTTAATTCAAAAGTACTTATTAGAGCTTTATTATAATGTATTTTGTTACCAAATTATTTCATAAAAACAATTACGAATGATCTGAAAATTATTAAGTGAAAAAAATGCATTGACAGAAGTTGGGTTTTGCATATACAACATACGATAAATGCTATCCTTGTTTAAATTGGATCATCATCAACGTCGTCATTATCATCAACATCATCGTCGTCGTCATCATCACCAACTCAATGTACGTGTGAAATAAAAAGCCCCACCCATTACACCAATGTAATGCAATATGAGAACTTAAAATATCTATGACTCCTTCCTTGGCTCACCAACCTTGGATCACCAACTTGCATTTTGCAAGTGATTGCAATTAATTCCTTTTTTCTTTTAAATAAACACACCATCAAATCATTGAAACATATTCCAAATATTCTCAAATATCTTTAAAATTAAACTATAAACAGATACTATAAAACAATATCAAGATAATTATAGAATATATTAATATAATATGCCTAAACGATGACTAAAATATAAAATAAACTTTTTTTTATATATTTTTTAAGAACTTGTAATATTACAACCGAAAAATTAAATAATATAAAGTTAATAACAATGATAATAACAACAACAGCTACAATAGTAATAATATTAATAAGTAAAAGATGGCCTGTGATGATAATAACAATAATAATAATCAAGTAAACCAGATTTATTCTACAATGAGTGATCTGTGAACATATTGATACCCTTTCAGTTTTCTTTGCACATCATTCCCCTCACAAACACATGCTCACAAGCACACACAAACACACACACACACACAGATTCGCACACAGGGAAAACACTGCACATGCTCAGACAAGCAAAATGCCAACTCAAGACTCAACGAGACATTTGAAGGTCAAAACTAACTGAGAATGAAAAGCATAAATGTCTTTAATGTTTCCAAACAAGACGTTCCTTTTGTCCATCAATTCCCTTGGGATCAGATCTTGAAGTTCAGCGTTGTCAAATTGATCGTAATAACCCTGGTCACAAAATATTTTTTAAGTTTTATAAAGTGAAACTTATATTTTTATTAGTACTGCTTAACTAAGCCTAACTAAAACCAGACTCTAGCAATGGATTAAAGCAATTTTATTTTGAATTTTAAACAATTATACCTCAATTATATTCTTTAAGTCGCTCGTATATGCCCTTTCTGTTTCTATGAGCTCCTGGATGACATGACTGCAATTGAAGGGTCATCATCATCATCATCATCACCACCACCACCATCATCATCATCAAGAATATTCATCAACCTATATTTGCTATACAAGGTGATGATTTCAACAATTCTGAATTAATAATAATGACATAATTGTTATCACAAACCATGTTATATTATATAACCATTAATTGTAATTAATTATGTTAATTAGTATTATTTTGTTGCCTTGCTTCTGGTGAATTTTATGAAATACATAAAATAAACCGTTGAAATGAAATGCAGATCAAACAAAGGACCACCAAACCACAGGTACTTTTCCAAACGATGTTAATTAAAAACACATTTACACGAAACAATTGACATTTAAAGCTGTTTTAATCCTGATTTAATACGAAATGATGTAAGAGCTTCACGTGGCTGTGATTTATGGACTTATGAAATGTGAAAAGGAATATTCTGACTAAGAACCATCGTCATCATCACTGCTGGCTTGATAACCACTATCATCATCACCACCATAAATTTATGCTTCTTTTAAAAAAATGTTCAGTCGATCACAAGACAGGATTTTCCAGCTTTGTCGTTGGAAATTTCCAACATCTGAGCTGCTGGCATTCTTATTTATTTATTTATTAATTAATTAATTTAATATTAAATGTTCCTTCTTATAATTAGTGGAACCATAGAAGTTGTAGAAAATTGCATGCATTATGATAATTATCAAGCTAATCAGGTTTCTCATTGTCACGAGAACAAGCTTAAATAACCACCTTGGTTCTCAGATTCGGGGACAAAATAATTTAATAACTCAAAACCTTCACTGTCACAAGCACTTCCAAGACAAAAATACAAAGTTCAATTCAGTCGTCATCATCACCATCCACCACCACCATCATCATCATCATCATCATCATCATCATCATCATCATCACCATAACACCATCACCATCATCACCATTACCTTCTTTTCCTTCGGATGGTTCCAGAATCAGGCACGGGTTGAATTCCTACTAGATCCTCTCTTAGCCTCGGTGGTATGTACTTCTCCTGATTAATATTCATGACTTCATCAATAATCATTAATAATCGTGACACCAGGAAAGCCAATCCTGGGTCCTGAGAAAACTAATGAATATTCATGACTTAAAGCATTCGACCTGACAAATTATTTCAAAAATGCAAAGCCACAACGGAAAGTTGTTAGTCGAGCAGATGTAAGAAACTAACGAAACCAAAAACCTTGAAACCGAGACTTGAACATAATTAATTATAACTTAACGAATTATTGTCACGGCTAACAACTTATAATTCTAATAAACAGAAGAATGCAACGTCATTCGATGGAATGAAACGTCCCCACGAGGGGATGTCACAAGCACCCGACCAATCCTACCATGTCGTCCATGGAAGAGCTTTGTTTAATGTCAAGGAGTTGGAACCTTCTGTCCTTGTTATCGATGCCATCCTCGCTGGTATAGGAAGCATGGTAGTGGTTCCTGGAAGCATTTATGATGTCCAGTCTCTGGCAGATGTTCTTGTCGTTCAGCATCCCGGGAATTATCCTCGAGTCCACCACGATCTTCGCCTGAGGGAATTTTCTGCCTTTAGTCGGAGGCAAGGATTGGGCCTCCTTTTTCGAAGAGGTCGTTTCTGCTTCTTCGGCATTGGGCTCTTCCATCGAGTCGACGGATTTTGAATCCTCGTTGACCTCCAAAGATTCGAGTCTCTGGAGTCTCAAGGCTTCCAGGATCTCGATTTCTTTCAAGTCGGACTCTTTTTGAATCAATTTCTCCATCAACTCGTCGATTTTCCCTTGCACTGTGGAGAGCTCAGCATAAACCTTTTTGACTGTTTCCTGATGAATTTTCAATCATTACCAAATGGTTTGCAATAGCAGCAGCAGTTATAATAGCAGGGTGTTGTGTTTGTAAACCAATACCAAGGAGTATACCCTCAAGGAGATCAAATCACATGCAGATGTGCAATGCATTCTAAAACACACACACACACACAGAAATGTACCAAAAACGAGTACACAAACCAATGCAGAGTCGTCGAGAACTTCCGAGAAAGCGGACTGAAAAGAGGAAACATCGGGAAACTCGAGGATGCCGAAAGTTTCTTTGAAGGACTTCAAATGGTTTGCAATTTCCTGGCATTCGCTGCTGGTCTTTGCATCGAAAGGAAGATGCGAATGCCTGCACAAGAGCTCTCCTCCTTTCCTTTTCCAATCAATCGCCTACAACCACCATTGAGGAGAAGGTGCAACATGAGAGATCGGCTGCTCTCTAATCGACTTCTTTGACCGACGACGACGATGGCGGTGGTGGTGATGGTTATGATGATGTTATGGTTACAACAAGCAGGAATTATAACCGAACGTTATTAGCTCAACTATCAGCCTCAGAAAAAAAAAACAATAACCGATCGTTAAGCAAGATTAGAGATGAACAAATGACGTTTCAAATGCAAAAGAAACGTATGGCAACAAAACTTATTGTTATAAACAAGTGAGAAGAAGCATCTACACTCCAAGCTATAAAACATTCTACTGGCCATACCTTGTCCAATGCCAAGATGGCTTCCTGAGTTTTCTGGAGTTGTTGGAATGCAAAGCGGAGACTCCTCTCGACGTCCGAAAACACCGTGACGGACCTGGCCGTCGTCTCCAACGTTTCCGACGCCAGTCGTTCGACTACCTCCGACTCGGAGGGAAGCGTCGCCGCTTCTCCGTCGACGCTGCTTTCTATCGTCGTCACGGACGTCGCGAACTCCTCCCCGTCGATGGTCGGCAAGTCGGAAGAAGCGGAGGAAGACGACATCTCTCGGGATTTCCTGACCTCCCTGGACAAGGCTTCGTGCTCTTGCATCAGCGACTGAAATAACGTTTTCAAGTACCAAGCCGGCTATGATTGACGTGCAATATTCAATAGTCAAGAACAAGTTATTAGCACTTAAACCCGTTATAAATGGAACATCTAACAGGACAATGCGCACAGACAGTCGTAGTAATTACCTTGAGCAAATACTCAAAATTCCTGAGTGAGTTCATGCTGACTTGCACCTCATCCAGGTTCTTACAACCAATGACCTTCACAGAATGGACGCTTTCCAAGTGACTTTCAGCCTTCCTCAGCACCTGTAATCATCAAAATCATCATCGCCATCATCATCATCATCATCACTATCAAGTGTGTTTCACAAATCACTCCTAAACTTAAATTTAAAAAAAAACAATTTACATACAAATCTCCACTTACATCTCTAACTATTTATAATATTTATAAACAACACTGCATTAATAATTTAAAATGCTTAACCAATAAACTCAATTAACTATAAACCTGTTCTGCTTCATTGGTCAATTCCTTTAGCATGGAAATCTTATCCATAAAGGTCTTGTATTTGTCTCTGTGGCTTTCGCAGTTTGATTTTAAACTGTCTATGAATGGTTGCAACCTTTAAAATTTAAGAGAGTCTGATATCAAATGCAAAAAAGACAATGAATGGTATCTTGAAACCATGACAGAAAAATTCATAACAACAAAAGCAGCAGTGATTATAACAATAATAATAATAATAATAATAATAACCATAACAACATTAATAATAATAACCATAACAACAACAATAATAATAATCATAACCATAATCATAATAATAAAAACAAACATTACAATCGCACTCTTGCCTCTCCAATCTTTTGACGTGAACATATTTCAATGGCATCCACGCCATCATGGAAGAAATGTGAGCCTTGACATTGGACTGACAACATGCCAAACTATTATGTAAACACTGGAACTCCTCCATCTCCACGTTCCTTCTCTCGTCGACCTGCGAGACGGACATTCGACGGATCTCGTCCCAGGAAGTCGTGATGTCGTGAGTCCTCGACATCAACTCCTCGAGGGTCAGTTTCATCTTGGAGATGTAAGCAGAGATTTCATCCACGACCTGTTGTAAAAGCATTGATTTAAATATTTATTTAATTAAATATACTTTATATTTATATATTTATTATACATTCATTATATACTATTTATATTATATTTTTATTATATACTATAAATATATATTATATTTATATTATATATATGTGCTGTGCTGTTAAATGTTAACTATTGGCATTTAATTTTTGCATCAGCATTTGTTTAATTTATTACAATGATTTGAAATATTAAGGAAAAAACAAATATAATTTAAATAATAATACATCATTTATATAGCACCGTGCACATGAGCTACACAGGGGCTCTGAAATTCCACTAGACAATAAATTTAATACATCTTACAATACAACCTTCCTGAGCAAACTTAAATTCCCTCCTAAACAAACAACCAACGCACTCATTCACCTGTTTGTCGTTCAACCAATCGGAAGCCTCAAAGTCCAAAAGTCCTCCGAACTCCGCCGTCAGTTGAGATCTGTCCAACTTCCTGTGGAGTTCTGACATTGAACTCAGGTATTCAACCTGTTCACATTAAGTTCAATAATTCTTTTAAACATTGTTCATAACGCCGTGTTTTAGTCATTTTTATTATTTTAGCAATTATGGAAGCAATGAAATACAAAAAAAATTAAATTAAATATTAATTGAGAGTATTATTAGAAATAATTAGAAATAAAACAAATTAAAATAAATATTAATTGAGAGTATTATTGGATAATTAGTTTATGTTAATAATTGAAGCTAATGTTTATGAGTCATTTGAAGTAACTACTTGAAAATGCTAGCAGCAAAGTTTGATGAAAGACATGAGAGTCTTACTGAGATGTTACTGATATTATAATTAAGAATAGTTCCTATAAAATAAAAGTGATTATGAGAAATGAAAGCACTTTAATTTAACCAAATAATTTACTTTTTTTAAAAATATGGAGAATGCTGTAACAAAAATGTGCTTATTAGGAGATTTCTTAGAACATGTGGCAATAAATTAGCAATGGGACAGAGAAATCGGTGCCCCTGTAGCTCACGTGTGCAGCGCTATATAAATGACATATTATTATTATTATAATTATTATTATTATTATCGTTACTGTTATCACTAGAGTTATCATTATCATTATCATTAAATGCTAATGCAGCAAAACATGAATCTCAACAACGTGGATTAGGAATTAAAATCAATCGACATATTTAGAACATTCAGTTAATAAATTAATAAATTTAGACCAAATTTTGAAATACATAACCCTCTAACATTTGCATCTCCGATCTTGGAAGAAATTAATTTAAAGAGATTATTGAAAAAGCCTGATGGTTGCAACACAAAAATTTTCTCAATCTTCATAGAACCTGGGAAGGTCTCCTGTTTTTGGTTTTAATAATAATAACAATAATAAGAATAATAATTAACTAATTAATTAACATAAGTTTAGTTAACTAATATAAGTAGCATTAGCATAATGAAGGAAGTAAAGCACAAACTTGTAAATCATTTATCCTTAAGTTTGGCCATTTGCTTCTCCTTCGGTCAACTACCAGGACAAATTTTGCATTTCTATCCAGCTCTCTAGAATACATCAAGACTCTTTGTAGAAACTACAGCTTTGTTAAGATCATTAATATATTTGTAATATTTAATCTTTAATCATGTTTATTTTTTAATATCTTACCAATTCAAGTTAAAAGTTAATAAATAATAATAATAATAATAATAATAGTAATAATAACAATGACACTTGCATTGAGTGAAATTATAGATTTGTTTCATCAATCCAAATCAAGTACTAACATTATAGTGTCAAATAAATATTTAAATAGCTTTGATAAGTTTTCATTTGTGGGTTCTTCACTATCAGTTACAGAAATGATGAAGCTGCCAGATGATGTTTGGCCACCTTTCATCAAGAAAATGGATATTAATTATTTATTACAATAACATTAAAACAACAATAATATCATAACAGTATTCCTATGGCTTCTGCCATGTGCTAGCAATACATGTTGTGTTTGCAGATCCAGCCTGAACTGAGGGGGCTATTTAGGCAAAGGGTCCATGTAACTTGGCAGTAATTCTTGAACTGATCAATTCTAGATGCTTAAGATACTCATGATTGACTAAACGCAAACAAACTCGTGCTAATAAACCCATCGTATGCATAGCTAAATATCAGTCAGTGTCTTTTTAGATTAAATGACTTTCTATGGAATAGTGTATATATTTCGGTTAACCAACCTGATAAAAAAGCCCATTTTTTGGATATAAGGTAATCCACATCAGAATTTTCTGTTTCAACCATATCGCGTTTAAAAAATATATATATACTCGGAAGAACCACTTTTTTTGTAAATTGCAGGTAAATTGTCAAAACCGGGAAAATTCCGAACCCAGTGATCTTAAAAATCCATCGGCGAATACCATAACACAATACTGAATCATATAAGTTATTCCTAACTTTCGTAAGATTATCCACTATAAAGTTATTGAACGCTCCTGTAACCCCCAGACTTTCGGAGCGAGTCGATGTTTGGTTTATGGAGATCACAACAATACATCCTGGAATAAGCAGAAGACTTTTCTGGTTTTTTGATAGACTTTTTGTGATGCAAAATAATATTTCTGAATGTCCTTGAATTTGTTTCCTTTTACTTTATAACTTAGCACCATTTTATTACTAATTTCATTTTAAAATAAAAACGTTTGTAGCATAAAGTAAGTGGCTAATAAAAGTAGAATTAATTTTCATGGTAAAATGTTTCACTTCAAAAGTTTAATTGAAAGCGATCAGCTGGAACAAACCAAATCTTACCGGCGATTCTGATGTTGATAGTGGGTGCGCTTTGATCTGCGCTCTTAATAACTGGATTCTTGTGTGACAAAGGTAATGTAATGTGGGATAACCTCAGGTTCTTATTTAAAAAGACAAAATAGACGAAAGGTACTTTAAAGATCTAAGTCGGGCTTTAATATAATCTTAATATTGATGAGCTTATGAGAGTGGTTATTCGACTACATTGGCATCAATGGGTTTTCAAAATGATTTTGAGAGTCCACTCTTTCAGATTCTTTTGTAAAGCATTGCTACGTACATGTAAACTTTTCCAACAGAACTGCGCCAAAATGATCGAGTTATTGGATGATGAAAACTGTCATACTCATCTTTTGAAGACATCTCGATATGGATCTCGTATGGACACGACTTTTAATCTTGAAGCAGACGTTATATGTCCGACTGATGATGACTTTGGATGCTGTGCAAAGGCAGTTGAAAATATTTCTTACTCTTATGATTATAAATCATAAATAATAAATAGAATTCTACTATAAATCTATTGTAAAATTAATTACGCTAATAATCTCGTCAACAATTAAAACATCAGGGAAGGGAATTTGGAAGTGCAAGGACAACTCACAAATATACTCAGCAGGAAAGGAAAATGCTCGGAGCATACGAAAGTCTTGAATACTTGCCATTCCACAGTGAAGCTTACAAAGAATGGATTAGGAAAAATCCTCCACAGTAGACTTGTTTTTAATCTACTCTTTTAACTTTAATGCTGTTGATAATGTTAACAAGGCCTTGCACAAATTAATTCCTAATTATTTTTTTTATTTTCGATATGACTTATACTTAATATTTCAGTAATAATTCAGTAAGTTTTAATATGCTAATATTGTTAGTTTTAATGGCTGGTGATTGTGCATTCCAAAAAAAATTGAGAGCTGATATCAGATTGTGATATTCTAATGTGATTGTTGTGATATTTTGCAAATGGTCTCTAAGTGGAGTACCATTGGCCATCATAATTAGACCAATTAATTATATTTTCAGCCACGACATCTTCAGGTGGGTGATGATGGGCCTCATTGGAATGACTGTTGGCTTCATTGGGTTTTTCCTCCACCAACTGATGGATCTTATTTCCAAGTTTAAGTGGGATCAGGCAACTAAATATCTTGATGTGAGTCTCAAAGTTCAGAGGCATTTGATTTTGAAATGCTAGAAAAGGTCTCGAGTAAAAAAAAATCAATCTTATATAAATCACCAACTTTGAGACATTGCTATTAACTAGTTGCAAACGCACTTGGTGCACTTTGCCTTCTTGCAAACTTAATGGATATCATTATAAGTGGTTATTTGTTTGAAATCTTGAATTATTGGATCATTGAAATCAAATTTTCTAAAAATATTTTTTTATTTGAGAAATCATTTCTTTTAACTTTCTTTTGAATATTCTATGTGAATAATAATAATAATATCTGCATGAAATAAATGGTATTTATTGAATGGTTTCTATTATAACTTATGATCAGTTTTCTCAGTAAGTTTATTATTTTGTAGAATGCTTACAAGTTTATAATTTGTGTTTCATTTCGACATTTGGATGTTAATTTGTTGAAAATATTTCTATTTACAATATTTTCCATCTTCCTATTCACCTATTCAAATTCTTTTCCACTCAATGTCCTAGCTTTTATTATTAATTAATTAATTTATTATTATTAATTGATTAATTAATTAATTAATTAATATGCAGGAAGGTAACAAGTTCATTGTGTGGTCTTGGGTGGCAGGGTTCAGTTCTCTGTTGGTTTTTTTCAGTGCAGCCCTTGTAGTGGTTTGTTGATAAATGTGGACTTATTAAATTTATTACATTGTTAATTGAATAAATGGATAAAGTTACTTGAATCAGTAATATCTGAGGTGGTTATCATGAATATTCATAGACATTTTTATCCCCACCTCTCAAACCAATGAAATTTGCATAATGTATATAAATTATGCCTTGCAGATTTTTCGACCACAAGCCGCATCCTCGGGCATTCCCGAATTGATGGGGTTCCTGAACGGCACCGTGGTCAGACACATCTTCAACATAAAGACCCTCGTCATCAAGTTCTGTTCTTGTGTCCTTGCAGTGTCCTCGGGACTGCCAATAGGTCCAGAAGGTCCGATGATCCACATGGGGTCAGCACTTCTTCTTTACTCTTTCTTCGAGCTCTTTCTGGTGCCTCACCTTGCCATGCCTTGTGATGGATAGTTTTGGAACTTTAATTGTTTTGCTTTTTTTAGGAGTCTCGTTGGGGCTGGGTTGAGCCAATTCAAGTCTGACACGATGAAGTTTAAGCTACCCTGTTTTGAAAGGTTCAGAAACTTTGAGGACAGGTGAAATCATTGAACTTAAAATTGGAATTACAATTGTACTTGAATTAAAAAATAAAAAAATAAGGTAAAACTATCTCTCTTAATACAAAAATCTCAAATACATCATCAATCAACTTCAGGAGAAATGAATATATAAAAATAAAAATAAACTCAAACTGTCCTACTTAATAATGACAATAATGCCACAAAAATCTCAATTATATTATCGACCACTTTTAGGAGGAATTTCATAAGCGCAGGTGCGGCAGCAGGAGTGGCGTCTGCTTTTGGAGCTCCGGTGGGCGGGGTTTTGTTCTCGATGGAGGAGGTGTCTTCCTTCTGGAACATGAAGCTGACTTGGCAGATATTTTTCTGTGCCATGATTTCAACTGTTACGACGGATCTCTTCAACTCTTCATTCAAAGGCTTCAAATTCCAGGGTTCTTTTGGCAAATTCAAGGCTGAAGAATACATTCTCTTTCAGGTTTTCTTAGTTTTTTTGGCTTTTATTTAGTATTGTTGTATTTTGTTATGTAAAATCATGTTTCAATGTGTAACATAATACAGTCAAGTCTTGCTACTATGCCACCCTTAGGGACCGAGCAAATGTGGCATAGTAATGAGATTTGACTGTATTTCAATGTGTAACTCTATATTTCGTTATGATCTAGCGTGCAATAAAATCTTTTCCAGGTCCAGAACGGTCTCCCGATAAACATCCTGACCTTCATACCTGCCGTAATCCTCGGAGTGATCGGCGGACTCCTGGGTGCTTTGTTTGTGTTTGTCAGTCTCAAGTTCCTCAGACTGAGGAGAAGATTTCTGGCAAGTTTGAGGAAGCAGTGCCTGAGAAGTATTTGTAAATTGGCAGAACCAGTTGTCATTGTGGTAAGTATTGAAAATGGTTCTATAACCAGTTATATACTGATAATGTTAGATAACTTTTATTCTAGTAATCAATTCTGATGTTAAAAGGATTAATATTTAATAATAGTAATAATAATAATAATAAGTACTATAAATGCTTAAATAAATTTTGTTTATAAACATATATATATAAAGTAAATATAAATTCTAACAATATTTTTGGAGAGTGAATAATTCTGTCATAAACTCAATAAATTTTTATCACCAGCTCATTGTTTCTGCCATAGCAGTGTTCTTGCCTTCCTTATTTCCATGTAGTCCTTACAGCTGCATCCATTCAAATTCAACCAATATTAGGTTGGAATTACCATAATATGGAATAATAAATAAATAAAAAATATAAATATTTAAGATTATGATTAATTTGAGATTTCAAAAATAATTTCAATATTGTGAACATTTCAACGTGCATCAATGCTATGTGTAATTGTAAGTGGCCAATGTTATAGCAATGAGATCTTAATATGTCGTGAGACCACCTGCAAATATTAACAACATTTTTTTTACAGCATATTAATAAAAAAAAAATAACAAAAGTATTTACAATTTACAAGATTAAAACCATTTTCATTTAAAACAATTTAAATTAGAAAAATAACAATAAGACGGAGGCCATTTCCTTCCAGCTCCGAATGCTTGAAGGATGAGGAGAATCCCCTGCACACGGACGAATTCGTGTCCCGGTACACGTGTCCCTTTGGAGTCGCCATCTCCCGAGGTTCCTACGTGTGGACCAACAAGACCTACAACCAAAGTAAGTGCTTGATTCAACCATTTGTGAATATAAGACATTACGACTTATTAAGACATATATGGCATCCCATGCTTTATGGCTTTAAATGAATTTATTCCTTACAAAAATATACTTATATATGTATATATATAAAGTACTTTTTCCATGCATAGCAACTGCAATGCTGCCATCTATACATGCATAATACATAAATATTCATGGTTTGATATTTAACCATAACAAAACAGATGAGATTATTAGAATTAGATTTAAAATTGAAATCTATTGCATTGACTGACATCCAATACAATGAATGCAATGAAAATCTATTTAAAATTTGTCAACTTATCTTTGCATTGCAGCCAAGTACACTTGCATGCCACAATTGTTATTACCTGTAATTGTTATTACCTGTGATTTTATTACATGTGATTGACTTTGTGATTGTCATCTTCAAGTGGCGACGCTGATGTTTGGGTCAACGGAGAAGGCCATTCACCACCTCTTTTCCAGAAACACTCACCTCCAGTTGGATTACGTGCCACTCCTCGTCGTCCTCTTCATCTATTTCTTCCTTGCAGCTTGGGCTTCTGGAACTTTTGTGGCCAGCGGGGTTTTGGTCCCGATGCTGTTAGTGTCCATCTTTTCTGATTTTATTTCATTGCGATTACAAAAATAATTTGGAAAAATATGAAATTATGCACATTGAATAATATTCTTTGAATTGTCATTCTTGTGCATTACAACATATCGTTACTTCTATAATTAATTAAGTAATTATAATATTTAAAATTCCTTGTAAATTTGCAATTTGCTCTCTTTCACTTTCCAGATTCATCGGTGGTTTGTATGGAAGAGTGGTTGGCATGATAATGGTGTCCTTATTTGGCATTCATTCGCTCGAAGGATCTTATTGGTCCTGGATGGATCCTGGTGCATTTGCATTGGTTGGAGCTGCAAGCTTTTTTGGTGGAGTATCGAGGCTCACGATGTCATTGGCTGTCATAATGGTAAGCATAATGCTGTAATTATTGAATTATTATTTGCTAATTTTTTTCTTAAATGTTAATGTATTTTAATTAAGTTTCAGTTGGAATCTAAGCTCAAAGTGAAATTATTGAAATTCATCATTCAATGAATCATTAATTCTTAAGTAGAAAAGGGTATGGACCCCAAAGGATCCCAAATTTTATATTTTGTCAGTAGCCACTAAACCATTGAAACATTCTGTGTGCAGATAGAATTAACAAATGACGTTCAATTCCTGCTGCCAATCATGGCAGCCATAATGGTGGCAAAGTGGGTCGGGGACTTTTTCACTCACCCCTATTATCACGCCCTCTTGGAGCACAAGTGCATTCCTTACCTCCATCCTGAGCCTGTTGTGGTCGTTGGAGGCAAAAAGTGAGGATTTTGACTGAGATTGTTATTTATTATAAATTATTTGATAAAATGATGCAAAAATATAAAATTTCTGAAAGATGTCATTATTATTTATTATGTTTTTCTTGGTTGTTTTAATGTCCTGCTAGAGAGATTCGGTATGTCACATGTCAGAAATGACTTTTTGTTGTGTAATTATTAAATTAATCGTCACTCATTTCCGGCAGAACCTCTATAAACAAAATGGAGACCCAAGGTGTCTCTGATGCTCTGCAAATGACATTATATAAATAACATTATTATTATTATTATTATTATTCCATTACTATTAATAAAATTGTTATTATTATTTTTATTATTATTATAATACCATTCCACTGACAGCTCTCAAAAATATTTCAGAATGAACTTAGAGTTGTATAGCGCCAAGGACATCATGGCTCGACCTCCGACCGTCGTCAGGTCGAGGGAGAACGTGGCTCGACTCTCTGAACTTCTGCTGACGACCTTCCACGGCGGGTACCCGGTGGTGAAGAAGCACAATAAGGACGCCTCCGTGACCTCGGAGGTCTTCTTCGGTTTCATCAACAGACTCCAGTTGACGGTCGTCTTGAAGAACGTCGAAGCATTCAAATCCGTGGACGACTTCTCTCCGTCGCCCGTCATCAATTACTTGGAAGTCGGTTGCCTATGACGACGATAAATGAATGACTATGTTTTTAAAAGGCTACTATCGGCCCCAGCTCTTTACTAGGATATCATAGTAGTTTTTTTTAAGGTAATTTTATGGTTAATTATTATTCGTTAATAATTCTCTCAGCTAACCCTGGACAAGCTGGAGAACCCACGCATGGTGGAAGAGATGCTTGTGAATTACATGCAGAATGAGAAGTACAAGGACACGTATGTCGACCTAGTACGTGCTTTTTAATGAGTTTATGAATACTAATTGCAATTTCTTAATTAATATTAATTAGCACAAGTTACTTAGTAAACTTAAATTTATATTTATTTATTTATTCATTTGTTTCTCTTCATTTCCACGATGAAATGGTATTTTGAATCATTAGGGATCATCAGTTTGGCTTGCGGATTGGCCAAATGGATGGCATTACTTAATGTGGCAGTTGAAGTGATAGTCATGATGTGTTCAATGCCCAGCTTTTTGCCAGGGAGTGCCACATAAATGGTGATTGATTAAGAAGTAACACATTACATTACATTAAGATGCACAGGACATTTATTTGTTAACTTTATTTAACTGGAAACCCTAAATAATAAATCAAAATATTTATTTATTCATCTTTTTTTTGGAAACACCAAAATTAACAAACCCACACAAATCGAAAAAAAAATGTAACGGTGAAAACGAGGATTCCCGAAAGGAATTATTCCCACTAAAGGGCAACCTACCTGTATATGTTAATATGCAAAACATGTTAATTAGCACTTAATCCCCTCCCACTCCGATAAAGGAACCCTATGTGAACCAATCGGCAATCAGCGTGCCCGGAAAGTTCTCCTTGGAGAGGACCTACATCATCTTCAGGAGTCTCGGACTGCGTCACGTGACCGTGGTCGACGAATCGAATCGCGTCGTCGGCGTCATCACCAGGAAGGACCTGATGAGTCACAACATGGAAGAGAGGCTGACGGATCACGTGATGTCCTGCGTCGTCAATGGCAACGCGAGGGACGAGTTTCTGCTGCTTTTGGAGGACTGATGGGAGTCTGACAATGGTCTGTCGCTCTGCCTGTGAGGGTGGATTGTGTGGATGTGTTGGGTTGGTTGTTTGGGTCTTCAGGTTTGTTTGTTTGTTTGTGTTGATTCTTCTGTTGTTACCGCTATAAACTAAATCTCACTCGAATCTAACTTGCCAGATGAAGACATATTTTGTTTTAATTCTACTTTCAAGAATTCTCATAAAGCTCCTCATTCAAGTTTCATTCAATCATTTATCTTGAGTTTCATTAACTTGTGTTTCATTCGTACTCTTCTGTGATCTCAAAACGTCCATATTATTTAGTTTTCTTCCTCATTTTCGTTAAAATTTCTACTTCAAAATGTCTTGTATCGTTGTGGATTTTTACAATTTTATGTTTTTTTTTTTTAATTTTACAATGACGCATCTTTTTGAAGAGTTGAAATATATTTTTGAAAGATTTCAATTTATTTCAAATTTCAGACAATCAAGACTATGATATTTTTGCTGGAAATAAATGTTTTTTACGAGTTTTAATTATTAATTTAATATTAATAATAATAAGGTTAATGCCGTCTGATGTTCAATGGTGAAGCATCATTTCCTGATCCTACGACTGGGCGCATGTGCGCAGAAAACATTGCCTCGGCATTTTTTTTTCTTGATGTTCTGTCACGACACCTCTTAATGAACTTAGAGTTCATCCACAGAGTTGCGTGGAGCTAACTTGTAGATTTAATTCAACGTTTGCATTCAACTGGAGTACCATTGAGATGATGCGGAGTACGTGGAGTGCTAGAAAACACGGATGGAGATGCGGACACGCACTCAGTCGAGCTTATAGCTTGCCCGGAACTCACCGACTTCGCATAGGAGCGGCTTGCAATCCAGACAACGTTTCATCTCTCGAACGATTGCTTCGTCGAGTCTATTTGGCTGTTAATTAGGAAAAACAGCGGCTCGTCGATTGAACTTCCTACTGATTGAAAAGTCGGTTGAACTCCTGTTGATTGCAGAGGAATCGAGAGGGAATCAATCACCAGCAACTATGGGTGAGGAGGGACTTGCCATGGTTCCCCCGCTACCTCCGAAGTACAGACTGAAAGATGCCATCCTCGGAGATCACGGGGATGCTGACAGGCAAGATGAACATTTCTTATCGATTCCAATTACGACTGCATTTGACCAATTGCGTGGAGTGTTTTACTGCAATCAACTGCGATTGATTTGTTTACCCTTTTTGATTATGGTTTTAAGTGGTAATAGATCTTGACCATAATATAATCCGTAATAATAATAATAATAGTAATAGTAATAATAAGAGAAAAAAACAATAATAATAATAATTAATATTATCTATAATTTCAAATGAAGACACGACCATATTCAGTAGATAAGAATGCAGTTTTGCGATGGAGCAGACGTACCGTGTATCGATTGGTAACTGCTAGTCCATCAAATTGTTCTCCATCAACGCTACAAAATGACTTCAATATCAATCTATTTCTTCCACGACGGAGGACAATTTTGGAGAAAATAAGAAAAAAAACAAATAAATAAACAAACGAATAAATAAATTAATTAATTAATAAGTAGATAAATAAAAGGTTAGCAACCAGTTACTGAAACAATTTGGCTTCGCAACGAGTTTCGACTCCACTAGAAATTGTGAAATGGCGTTCATAAACCTCCGTTGGGCTATCATTCCGCTCCATAAAAGCTGTCCTGAGTTTTGATTGAAGCAACCGATTGACATCAACTGATTGACATCGACCGATTGACATCAACTGATTGACATCGACTGATTGATATCGAACAAATGATATTTGATGACTTATTCCATGATACTGTCTCGTGACGATGTTTCATGGGTTTCCTTTGAAACGGCAGACAATGAGGGTCTCTTGTTTATGATGAGATGCATACAATCATTATATTATATCAGTTCTCCGAGCGTATTCCGGGCTTCTCGTGTCTTATTGATATTAGCCGCTTGAATTTATTGGCATTTCTCTGATTAAAGTGCTTAAAATGTTCAGATAAAATATAAACCAAAACAAACAATTTGAAAATATTTGATTTCATGATTTTCAATATTTTATTTATTATAATTATTTATGAATCAATAAATATTTTATGAAATGATTAATTATTCCGTTGCAGGGTGAGAGTGAAGTTCTTTACAAACGAAAATACGTTGAAGGAGCGTCTGCAAATCTATTTCATCAAAAACCAAAGATCAAGTTTGTCTTGGAATTTATAGTAAAAATTAAATGAAATCATTGCTTAATAATGTTAATATTAACATCGCTTAATAATCCCTAATAAACAATAAAAATAAATTTAGTATAAGTAATGTAATTATACTTAATAATACAAAATAGCACATAATTCCTATCTGCGCTGTTAAAAATGAAAGAGCGAAATTGTGAAAATTAAGTGAAAAATTTATAGAAAATCGAAAGAAAGATTTACGCATGCTTTCCATTGTGCGACCAGAATTTGTATCGTGTTTTATGAATCAATTGTGTCTCGTCTTCGACATGTTTCATCGTCTAAAGACCAAAATTAACTAATACAGGTGTCGATTAATGGTATTTCAATGCAATGCACCTGTTTGATGACTCGGTATTAGTTGGCGCATTGGGTTTCAATCGCTTTTCCAAGTTTAGAAACAATTCGTAGCAATAACAATATCAGATTCAATAAGCAATTACTTGTAGTTTGTATTTTCAATTCATATTGTTTTGAGTGCCTCGTGTGTTTTGATGGGATGCCCTGTGTGTCGTGTGCGATGCCAGAGATCGCCCTCGCATGGGGGCGCCAAACAAATGGGGATCGGTTAAGAAGTACCTTCAGATCCCATCTTAATGTGTAAGACACTCAATAGATCGGCTAAAATGCATTGGCACCCAAGACACCTCTCAGTAGACCTGCGAAAGCATAACCACTGTTCCAACTATGGCCGCAGGCTAGAGATCACACCCATTCGGCCAACTTACGCAGCTTACAGCTCAATATTACTAATAAATAATAATAATATTTTATTCAATGTTATGTACATAATTGTTTGTTTAATATGATACATGTTTAATTTGCTTTTTTGATTACTTCCGTTACTTTGATATTTGAATATATATTAAAAAAAACTGTCATGTCCAACTCTTATAAATGCTATTATTTGGATTTATAAGATACGACTTAAAATGGAATTGTTTTAAATAAATAAACGCTAAAACATCACAAACCACGTGATCAGGTTTGAGAATTCGGATGTTCAACTTCCTGATTAAAATTCTTTCCTGCGTTTTGTACGTGGCAAGGGTTGTCATGGAGGAGAATCTGTGCAACCAACAACAACAACAACATCAGCAACAACAAGGCTACAACTTGTTAGTAATGACAATAATTATAATTATTACTTTTACTATTATTATTAAATTTATATACGAAATAATATTAGCCCGTTAATTGCGAAGGTATAAATGCATTGCCTATCGCCTTAAAAATAATAAACATTAATATTTATTCCTGAAAAATGTCCTTGCAATCACGTGTCCACTACACGCACCAATTACTTCCATCGCAAGCCACCAAGCGTGACCAAACTTTATGGCGTCAGAAGTTGCGTGCAAGCAAATCACGAGCGATTGAACACGTGACCTTGCGACGTGATTGAAGACTATCAACCACTGGAGGGCAAAAAGTTTCAACAGATGCAAGGCTTAAATAAGCAATGCTTATCTTTGCTTTTTGTGGTCCAAAGTTCTTTGATGTTTTCAGTCTTGCGTTCGGAAACGATGATTGAGTGGATTCAAACCACACAAGCTGGCCTTTGATTGTTTGATTGATTGATTGATTGATCGAGTCGATGACTGAATTAAACTGGCCTTGAGAATTCACCGACTCGATTCTTCGAATGTCTTTCTGATGCTCGTCAAAAAATTCAAAAAGCCCTGGAAGAAAAAAGCAACTAAAAACAAATCGAATGGAAGGCCAAACGAAACCTGGGCAAATAATTCTTTCTGCGCAATCTGACACCTCAGACTATGAAAGTGTTGCATGGATAGGCCACGGAGCCTCCAATGCGAGTCTCACGAACATCCATTCATCCGACCGCGAAAGGAGATATTTTTTCTCTCTTGAATCTCTGGGTTTTTTTCTCGAAGTCAAAAGAAGGAAACAAACGGTTTAAGCGAGCCATTAATGTCTATTAAAACGTTACTCAGGGAAGTTAGGAACAACAAAAGGTTTTTGCTTGCAGCACCTTTTGTGAGGGAACGTGCTGCATGATGTGTAGTAACTCGTTGCGTTTAAGTTGAGATGGATGTCTTTGTGTGTCTCTTTGTATGCCTCGTGTTTGCCTTTGTTGTTCGTTCAATCGACGTGATATTTGTTTGTTTCTTTGTTTACTTGCTTGCTTGCTTGCTTTCATGCTTCTGTGT